>JAJJMA010029087.1:0-10711 GCA_023529015.1 Papaver nudicaule
CTGGCAGGCGATCTTGTTTTTCACAGGATTTCTCGTTACTCATGTCAGCATTCTCACTTCTGATATCTCCAAGTCTTGTCACCAAAAACCTTCACCGATTGACAGAACGTCCCGCTACTGACACTTGATTCAATGTCTCGTCACTTCGGTGAATCACTTGAGCCCCGATACATTTTCGGTGCCATGGAGCTAGACCAGTGAGCTATTACGCTTTCTTCAAAGGATGGCTGCTTCCAAGCCCACCTCCTGATTGTCATAGCTCGATCACTTCCTTTTCCACTAAGTGATTGCTTGGGGACCTTAGCGTACAATTAGGGATGTTTCCCTCTCGACTTTGGATCTTAGCACCCAAAGTCTGTCTGTACAAACGATTTAGGCCCGTATTCGGAGTTTCCCCGGGGTTGGTAAGGCAAATTGTGGCCACCCTAGCCCAATGAGTGCTCTACCTCGGGCCATCGACTTCATACGCTCTACTGAAATAAATTTCGCGGAAAACCAGCTATATCCGATCTTGATTGGCCTTTCACCCCTAGCCACAAAAAAAGAAAAATTTGTGGCCTTTCACCCCTAGCCACAAATATAAATACCAAATTGCGTACCTTACGTAAACTTCAGATTCGATGCATTGGGTCGGAATTCAGTCGGAGGATTTTTCGGGATTCTCCGTGTGGGTTTAACAGATGACTCCTGGAAATCATAAATACGTGGATTCGATCTTAAAATAGAATATCTTATGCAGTCCAACGTGATCTTTGTTCCAAGGAAAACTTTATTCACACTTATTAGTGAAACTCCATGTGAAAAAGTTAAGCCTTTACTCTAAGAATAAATCAATCTTTGTTAACACAAGTTTTGTATATCTTAGAGGGCAATACGTGATCTTTTTGATCATGCTGTGGGTATTGCCAACATGACTTTATTCATTGCTATTATAGTGATGATTAAATCAAAGTCATAGATATCACAAAAGTTTTATTATCTTCTTGTTTTAAGAAGAGAAAACTTTTTGTGAGCATACTCTTATTTCTTAGAAAATGGCTAAGAAAAGAGATTATTAACAAAGCAAAACTGGATAACATTCAATTGTTCTTGTCCATGTTCGTCTTTGTCAGTTGTTCTTTAATGAATAACACCACACGGGGGAGAGTTCTTATTTTGAACTTGCGCTTAATAACAATTTTTTTTGGGGAGCGTGGATGTGGAATATTGGGAGAAAGTTGTATCTATATTTCTCCATAAGGTGAGAGATCAGGAATCTTGTTGTTCAGATTACCTAAGTATACCATCTTTGAACTTGATATGCGAGTACTTAGCTTAACCTATCATCATAGGTTTATGAAACCCTAGTCTCGAACTACTTTGTCATATTTTTGTGACAAATAGGGGGAGAATACATATGGTTCTTGTTCTTGTGGTGCATAACCATAGGGGGAGAACATCATGTGCTTACTTGTTGTGCTTTTCACAAAGTATCAAGTAAGGGGGAGTAATTAAAGCTGAGAAGAAGCTTCGTATCAAGAATGAGTAGAATCACTTTAAAAGTTTTGATACACGAACTTTAAAGTTTGCTCAGATTCTTACTCTTACGAACAAACAACATGTGGGATGAGCATACTAACCCACGTAAGCTTAAGCGTACCTTTATGGTTGTTTGAGCTGGATATGTTGTAGCTGCTAACTACGGATTCATCAACAAGAGTTTAATGAACACATCAAGACTCAAGGGAGAAGTTGAAGAATTCAAGAAATCAAGATACATCTGGTTAGTACTTAATTGTATATTATTTGAATCCATATGTAAATTGGTTTTGTCACTAAAATTGACAAAGGGGGCGATTGTTAGGACATTGTCCGGTCAAACCCACTAGCGTTGGTATGTCAAGCTAGTTGTCAGTTTTAGGTGTCAAAACTCAATTCTTGATTTAGCCTACTAGAGTTTAGATTTCAGAATTGGGATATAGACAAAGTAGTAGAGACCTTGAAGACGAAGACTGTGAAGACAAAGAAGACATCAATTATTCTTCATCGACAAAAGGTTAGTAGGAGTTATGACTTTATGGAAATTCTTCTATTCTACTTTCTCTATTCTTTCGAAATATAGTCGACTACTTTAGTAGTGATCATAGCGATTGAGATCGTATTCTTGTCTAACATGGCCTTGTGTCATGACTAGTATTTGTTCCCACAAATGCTATGAGTACAAGAATGAATGAGATAGATTCGATACCATGTGTCCATTTCAATGGTTTGCTTGCAAATCTTTATGGGTGAATCTAAAGGAGTACTCTTGAGCAAGAGTCCATGGATTACAACTGAGGACGTACACACGTCTAAGTTCTGGCTCAGCCCGGAACTTCCAGCGGAATCCAAGTTTGGCCAAATCTGAATGGCGGACGGTTCACGAACCGGTACGCAAACCAGAAACTCGGATTTCTACTGAGTTCCAAAGTGACTGAACATTTCGCGAACCTATGCGAACCTAGGTTTCGGTTATTTTGGCTGGTATTCAGATTAAGTGAATATTCTTTCAGAATCTCACTTGGGTTAAACTCTAAACTCCTTTATCTCTTAGGTGGACTTGTATATCACATAATATCTTTTGTGGTCCATCTAACAATCCTCAATGAGTCAATAAGATAAAGATTATCTCAGGTCTGTTGGATTCTATCTTGAAGTGTTTTTGAGCTAACAAAACACTCGGCAGATAAACTTAAAAAGAATTCCAATTGAGATTAATCTCTATTACTTGGTTGGCAAGTTTAGGGTTTCCTTGACTTGTGGGACAAGTAATTGATTGCTTTATTCCAAAGCAACCTATCTTATTGAGTGCTATAAATAGAGGTGTCTACGGACAAATACCGCAAGCATCAAGCATACGTGAAGGTCCTTAGGGAAGTGATCGTAAACTCTTTTCACTTCGGTGAATGCTTGTTGTGGTATAGTCATCCTCTATAGGTTGCAGCTCCTCTGGGAACTCCCTACGACTATAAAAGACTTCTCTTGAGAGTTGGGAAGCACAGGTAGGAGATTGAGACCATATTTGGTTGAAATCGGATTAACCTGTAACCTTGGTAACTTGATCACGTTCTTGTCTATTCCATAGTCCGTCTCTTCTGCTATACGGCTATTCAAGAACTTATACGTTACACACAGGCTTGAAAGGTAGCAACGCACGGCTGCACTCGGTGTTGTAAGACCTAGTTAGCTCTGGTTGTACAAGTTTCTTAACTGATTCTTCATGTACAACTGAGGTAGAGACAAATTGGGCATAACTTACTCGGTTTGCATGTCAGCCCTGATTTGTGAAGTAGATTTCCGTATGACCTGGAGCAATCCGAAGGAAGTCAACTTGTGTATGATAAACTGATAGAGGACAGTTAGATCATACGTCAACAATTAGGTTGCAAAGCCAGTATTGCTGACACAAGCCTTTGACAGCGGTTAAAGCAACTCCTAAGCCTGTAAAGGACGTCAGCTGGGGGAATCAAGTGCGTGACAATCTGTGGGGGATCTAGAGACGTAAGGAGTGCGACAGTAGCCAATTCGCTTGGAGGGCTTGAGTTGGTCTCTGCTATATCCCAGACCGAAGTCTTATAGTAGGCTAGCGTTTGTAGTCAGTTTGTACTGGGCGGTGTTCAATCTGGACGAGGTCCCGAGGTTTTTCTGCAAGGCAGTTTCCTCGTTAAAAAAACGTTCTGGTGTCTTGTGTGCTTTTCCTTTCCGCAATTATATTAACTCTGACATATAATTAAAAGCAAACACAAGAAGTACATTATCCATAACCGTAGAGTTTACTCCAAAGATTCATCTTTGTCGAGTTGATCCCTAGATCACAACTCCGGTTATCTAGGTTTGGATATTGATTTTTGAGATCGCCCAAACCTAACCATAAGACTCACGAGCCCAAATGAAAAGTTGGTCGTATTTCGGTACCCCTCCTTTTTCAGTTCCTGAATCAGCTATATATATGGCGGCACACTCACCGGCACAAATTCCTGAAAATCAACAAGTTCATATCAGAACAGTCAGGAGACCTCAAGACAATCCACAACAAGGACAAAAACAAAAAGTACTGCATTAGTTACCAGTTCACTTGCCAGCAATAATGACATCACCCATATCAAACTGATAACAACAAATATAAAGTATGTATAGTGAGAGAGGGAGACAAAAGCGATACTTATGCGCCGAAGCAGTAGTTGAAGGAGCTGACCAACTAAAGTAACCTGCACCTGTGACCGACACTTCAAATTGACAAGTAAAGCTAAAAGAAATTAAAGTTAAAGACACGAGATGCCCAAGACCATGAATATCAACTATTCTTTCAATCATTATTTCATGAACGTCGCTACAACCCACATTCACAATTTGAAGTTTCAATACAAGTGCAGTTGCAAATTAGACTATGCACAACAGAGGAACCAAAATTCATGTTTCTCATCCGATCAAAACCTGCATCACTGACATAAACTCGCAGCATTAAGCATAAAGAGAAGTTGAAAACACATACCTTTGAAACACATCCATATTACGCAACTGCTTAGCTGACAATGATAACTGCGATACAAGTTTGTAAAAATTGAATGTCGGTATAAGCAAAATAAAAACACCAAATAAATAATTTGTAAAGCAGACACAACATCCACACCCCTTATTTGACAAGATAAGGTTGTATCCTATATGCACTTGTAGCTACACTGTCTATTCCTATAGTCCGAAATATTGAAATAGTATAAATTATAATAGACAGTACGGAATAAGGTTGTCGCCATCCTTCGAGAATAAGTTTCTCTGTTAATCTGCAAATGTATTCTCTTTAATAACAGACACACAACACATTCAACCTATCTAACCATCTATTTTAAAATACCATCTCAGTCGAACCTAAAAAACCCAGAAAATTACTACCTTTAGCCCCATTCCTACCATTATAATCTAGAATAATACCACAAATTTCATACTCTTTCAAAAAACTATAACTACTAGACCATTTCACCATCATAGTGCATTGATGGGGCATTCGGTTAAACACAAAAGAGTAAAGCTAACAAGAAAACCGGCATCATCATCACAAGGCCCTAACCACTTCATCATCTCTGATCTAAAACAAGACTTAATTAAACCCTAGAAAATTAAAAGAACCACAAGTAAATATTTAACCATGCTTTAAAACTCCATGAAAAACAGAAAGCAAAACTAAATCGCAAAATCTTACCCAAAAAAACCCTTTCACAAGACATTCATAAGATTAGGTCAAAATTAACAAAAATGGCAAAACAAATAACAAAATTAGGGGTTATGCCTGATGAAATCTCCTTCTTGGTGTCTTTAACTACATCGAATATAAGATGCGGTTTTCTTTTGATTTCAGGAAAAAATAGATCTAGGGTTCCAAAAGAGAGGCTTTGCTTTTAGATCTGATACATTGGTTTCGATTTTAAGATGGAGGTTGGATTAGTCTTTGATTCATGAGAGTTGCTCGATCTGTGAGTTTTGGGTGGAGGAAGAAGATGAGAAGTAGAAAACGGGAGAGAAGGAGAGAAAAATATGCGAGAGTTTCTTTTTGTTTCAAGGGAAAAAAACGAATTATAAATCAGGGCAAATCTAATTTTCAGCAAAAATACATTTAAGCCCATGGCTTTGCAACATTTTTTTGTTTTTCCTAATTAGTTTATAATTAGTGAATGTTTAAAGCAACGTTTTACCAATTTAAAGCAACGTTTTCTTGTTAGGAACGTTTATAAACGTTGCTAAGCCGAAAACAAAAATGTTGCAAAAAATAGGATATGGCTGAGTGACGAAAACTAAAATTTGGTGGTGTATCTCGGTATCCCCTCCTTTTCAGTTGGTATCAGAGCGGGCAAACACCTCATAAAGACGTAACTGTCTGTGTTTGTTTCTATCTAAAAGATGAAAACTCTTTTAAATAGATTGTTCGTGAAAACCTGTCATATGTACCATAAAGTCCTCAACTGGTTTCGCAATATCCACTGCCTAATCAGTCTTTCAGGATATAACCTTCGAAGGTTCTGTAATGATTTATCTAGTAACCAATATCCAAAACAGCGGAATAATAACTAATGATTGAAATGAACATGAAATTGAAGAACAGAAAAAGTAAAGACATAATTAAATTGACTGAAATGTAAATTACAGAAATGAAAATAAGGGTTAAGCCTTGGCTGAGCCGAAAGGCAAGAACAATCTCAAAATTCTCAATGAATCCCCAAAACCGCAGAAACGGCAGAGATAACTAACTCTCAGCTCACACTCGATCCACACACCTGACAAGAGAGGACACGTGTAGAGCAACCAGTCGTCACCAGCTACTTTCTCAACGAATCCAAAGTTGTTGTTAAAGCCAAAACCACACAGATGCTAAGGGCCACCCAAAATCACTATCTCCACTGTCAGGTATATGACAATAACTTCCCCACAAAATTTTCCTTGTCCTCAAGGAAGGAAATCTTTGAAATGTGCTTTGATGTGTAAGGTATCCTCCCAAGTAGCATTTTCAGGACCAGAATTTGTCCACTTGACCAAAATCTGATCAACCTGCAACCCTTTTCTATGAATAGTTCTGGTGTCCAACACTGATTCAGGGGCTACCATAATCTGTCCTTCATGGTCAACAACTGGTAGTGTAGGTGAAGGAGTATAAGCAGTGCCAATCTTCTTCTTCAGCTGAGACACATGGAATACAGGATGAATTCTGGCTGAAGAAGGAAACTGCAACTTGTATGCCACAAAGCCCACTTTCTGAACTACAGGGAAAGGTCCATAAAATTTGGCAGACAATTTGAAATTCTTTCTCAAAGAAACAAAAGCTTGCCTGTATGGTTGGAGTTTAAGATATACCAGATCACCAACTTCAAATTGTCTGTCAGACCTCTTGACATCTGCAAACCACTTCATTCTCTCTTGTGCCTTCTGTAGGTTCTCCTTCAACAGATTTAGCATTTCATCTCTTTGTTGAATGTATTCCTCAACTGCTGCAACAGTGGAATTAGAAGTGGAAGGAAAAGCCAAGTGAGGAGGAGAATAACCATAAAGGGCCTTGAATGGTGTCAGTTTGATGCTGGTATGATAGTTATTATTGTACCACCATTATGCTAAGGGTAACCACTTGACCCATTGTGTAGGTTTATACCCAATAACACACCTTAGGTAAGTTTCTAGGCAAGCATTCACTCTCTCAGTCTGACCATCAGTCTGTGGATGATAAGCAGTGCTGAGCTTCAGTTCAGTACCCAAAACCTTAAAAAGATCTTGCCAAAACAAGCTGGTAAAGACCCTGTCTCTGTCAGAAATGATAGATGCTGGTAAACCATGTAACCTGAAAATGGTGTTGATGAATTCACTAGCAACTGAAGCAGCTGTATATGGGTGTTGTAAGCTGATGAAGTGTGCATACTTTGTCAAACGATCTGCCACTACCAATACAATTGACTTCCTGTTACTCATAGGCAGCCCTTCAATAAAATCCATTGAAATGTGTTGCCAGGGATATTCAGGAATAGGTAATGGCTGTAACAATCCAGCAAGATGGCCTAATTCTCCTTTGTTTCTTTGGCAGATATCACAGTTAGCAACAAATATAGTGACATCCTTTTTCATGCCTGACCAGTAAAAATAAGTTTTTGCTTTAACATAAGAAGCCTGAATACCTGAGTGTCCACCAATTACAGAGGAATGTATGGACTGCAGAATATGGGATCTGATGTTGGCATTCTTGCCCACATAGATTCTGTTCTTGTATCTGAGAATGCCCCCAATGTAAGAAAAATGAGGGATAACAACATCTGTAACTGAGAATTGAGTGATGAGTTGTTGGGCAGTATCATCTCTTGTATAGCTCTCCATAATATCTTGAGCCCAAGTTAGGCTAGAGACAACAATCTGATGAGAAGAAGCTCCAGAATGATCTCTTCTAGAAAGGGCATCAACAACCTTGTTCCCCACTCCTTTCTTGTAACTTATTTCATAGTCATATCCCAAGAGTTTCATCAACCATTTCTGTTGAAGCCCAGTGGTGATCTTTTGTTCTAGAAAGAACTTAATACTTTGATGGTCAGTTCTAATGATGAAATGATGACCCTGAAGATAGTTTCTCCACCTAGTAACAGATTGCACAGTTGCCATCAACTCCCTTTCATAAGTAGAAAGACTTCTAGCTTTAGGCCCCAATGACTTACTGAAAAAGGCAATGGGTTTGTTCAATTGCATCAAAACAGCTCCAATACCAATCCCAGAAGCATCAGTCTCAATGACAAAAGGAAGTGAAAAAACAGGCAGTGCTAGCACTGGAGTACTGGTCATAGCCTCCTTGAGCTGCTGAAATGCTTGAGTTGCTTCATCTGACCACTCAAAAGCATTTTTCTTCAAAAGATTGGTCAGGGGTCTGCTAATTACTCCATAACCTCTAATAAACTTCCTATAATATCCAGTAAGACCCAAAAATCCTATGAGGTCTCTGAGAGTTTTAGGAATGGTCCAGTTGACCATGCAAGAGATCTTAGCTGGATCAGCTACCACACCCTGAGGCCTGAGCTGTGATTATATGACCCAAGTATTCCAATTCTGGTTGAGCAAAACAGCATTTAGAAAACTTGGCAAATAATTTATGTTGTTGCAGCAGTAAAAGAGTGGCCTCCAGATGAGAAACATGGTCTTCTAGGCTGGAACTGTAGACTAAAATGTCATCAAAGAATACCAAAACAAATTTCCTCAAGAAGGGCTGAAACACTTCATTCATTAAAGCCTGAAAAGTAGCAGCGACATTAGTGAGACCAAAGGGCATAACTCTGAACTCATAATGTCCTTGATGAGTTCTAAATGCAGTCTTATGTATGTCAGGAGCATGTACTCTTATCTGATGATAGCCTGATCTGAGATCTAACTTGGAAAAATACTTTGCTCCTTGTAACTCATCCAGCAACTCATCAATAATGGGTATAGGGAACTTATCCTTCACAGTAATGCTGTTGAGCTTTCTATAATCAACACAGAACCTCCATGAGTTGTCTTTCTTCTTTACCAAAAGAATGGGTGAAGCAAAAGGGTTGTGGCTAGGTTGAATAATCCCAGAAGTAAGCATTTCAGAAACCAGTTGCTCAATGACAGATTTTTGGATATATGGGCATTTGTATGGTCTCATATTTGGTGGCTCAGAATTTGGTTGCAGAATAATTTTGTGATCAAGACTCCTTTGTGGGGGTAAGCTTTTTGGTTCATCAAAAGTGTCAGAGAACTTAGCCAATAGCTGAGAAATGACTGGTGGAACAGGGTGAGGGGGTGTTGAAACAAACACAGAAAAAAGTTGGCCAACAATGCCATGTTTGTGTTTTCTGAAAAAACTGTTCACAGCTCCAGTAGTCATGGACATAAGAGATGGCTTGCTAGGAGCACCATGAAGTGTAATTCTTTTCCCATTATACAGAAAAGAAATTGAGAGTTTAGAAAGTTTCAACAAAATATCACCTAGATTTCTGAGCCAATCAGCTCCCAACACCATGTCACAACCCCCTAAAGGTAGCAATCTGAGATCTTCACAGAATTTGTATCCTTGCATAGTCCACTGCAGCTTAGAACATATTCCAGTACTTACAGTTTTGTCTCTATTTGCAACAGTTACTAGCAAGTGTTGAGTATGATGGATTTCACATCTGAGAGAAGTAGCTAAATTTGTATCAATGAAACTATGAGTACTCCATGTATCAATAAGAATATAAATAACTTTTTTATTTAGAATCCTGGAATTCTAAGAGTATCAGCAGATACATTGCCAGTCAAAGCATTAAGAAAAACTTCCATGTCAGACTCCACTGGAGCATTAATAGCCTCTTGGAAAATTTTCCCAGCTACCTCATAGTCTTCTGAATCAAGAGTCTCACCCACCACCATGAACAATGTCTGCTTCTTGCACACATGACCTCTCACATAAACCTCATCACAATTATAACAAAGGCCTTTCTCCCTTCTGAGATTCATTTGCTCAGGGTTAATCCTTTTGATGGGTAGGGATGGTGGGCTAGTTCTTGTAACAGAATTTGTATTGAAATTCTTTGAAGTAAGAGTAGCTGTAGTGCTGGTCACAATAGGCTTGGGAGGAAAATTTGAATTGTACTGAGGTCTTGAATTTGCAAAAGAATTGGTAAATGACTTTGTCTGTGGTCTATTGAATTTAGTTTGGAGTAACAACTTTTGTTCCTCCATTTTGGCTAGTGAATAAGTATGAAGGAGTGTAGTTGGGTTGAACATAAGAACTGAAGTTCTGATTTCATCCTTTAACCCACTGATGAAACTTTTGACAAAATAATTTTCAGATAATGAAGGATTGTTAGCAAGCATGAGAGCCTTCAAGGATTCAAACTGTTCCAAATACTCTTCTACATAATTCACTTGAGACAACTTATTAAAATTCCCTATAAAAGTATCTTGAGCAGGATTTTCAAATCGAGCACAAATATTATCAGAAAAAAATTTCCAGGTCATAAGATCCTTACCCACTCTGAAATGAGTAACCATTGATCAACCTTGCCATCCAAATGAATTGAAGCATAAGTTACCTTCTGTAGATCCTCAATTTGACGTAGCTGAAAGTATTTGTCACACTTTTGGACCCAGCTGCGTGGATTTTAACCATTAAACCTTGGAAAATCAATCTTCATAGCTTGCTGAAAGGGATTAAGGTCTCTGTTGGAGAGAGTAT
>JAJJMA010029098.1:0-33056 GCA_023529015.1 Papaver nudicaule
AACTAAAACCCTAGACCCTAAATCCCTGCACGATAAAACCCTTTCTTTCTCCAGAGTTATCTATTGCAGACTCTCATCAACAAGACCTAAAAATAATAAACATGAACAACCTCCTGCAAAGAAACGCCATTGGAAAGAAGGAGAATTCCCTGAATATCTAGCTCAAAAAAACTCTTCTTCATATTCTTCTAGATCTTCTCCTTCTTCATCTTCACCACCCAGACATTCAAAACGTAATCAAAACCAAGGAGGTACTGAGAAGAAACGACACTGGAAAGAAGGAGAGTTTCAAGGGATATCTGAAACTCGGTCTAATAATAGAACTCCATTGAAGAATCTGAAGAAGAAAATTGATACTAGGAATAGTGCTAAAGCTTGGGTTAGTACTGTTACTGAATCTTTAGCTGATAGAATGCACAAGAAACAATGGGATGAAGCTTTACAGGTATACATTTCTGGCTTTTACTATGATGGTTTTAATTCAAGTTTGGTAGAAATTGAGGAAATAATGAGTTGAATTTTTGAAATGAGAATAAAACGGGGTTATTTGATTCTGTATATAGGTGTTTGAAATGTTGAAACAACAGCCATTTTATCATCCTAAAGAAGGAACTTATATGAAATTGTTAGTTCTACTTGGTAAATCCGGGCAACCCAGTCGTGCACAAAAGCTGTTTGATGAAATGCTCGAGGAAGGATTGGATCCTACAGCAGAGTTATACACAGCATTGCTTACAGCTTACAGTAGGAGCAATTTGCTTGAGAAAGCGTTTGCAGTTCTCGAAGAAATGAAGGGGCTACCTCTTTGTCAGCCTGATGTTTATACTTATAGTACTCTTATAAAGGCTTGTGTTGATGCATGTCGGTTTGAATTAGTTGATAGATTATACGAGGAAATGGCTGAACGGTTGATTACTCCAAATACAGTTACTCAGAATATTGTTCTGAGTGGGTATGGTAAGGCGGGTAAGTTTGATGAAATGGAAAAAGTACTTTCAGGGATGTTGGAGAGCACTGAATGTATACCGGATGTATGGACAATGAACACTGTGATCAGCTTATTTGGGAACAAGGGTCAGATTGAGATGATGGAGAGTTGGTATGAGAAGTTCCGAAACTTTGGCATTGAGCCTGAAACCCGTACTTTCAATATTCTTATTGGAGCATATGGGAAAAAACAGATGTACGATAAGATGTCTTCAGTTATGGAGTACATGCGAAGGCTATCTTTTCCCTGGACTACCTCAACTTATAATAACGTGATTGAGGCATTCGCAGATGCTGGAGATGCTCCAAATATGGAGTACACTTTTGATCAGATGCGTGCAGAAAGGATGAAAGCTGATACCAAAACCTTCTGCTGTCTTATTAGGGGTTATGCTAATGCTGGTCTTTTTCACAAGGTGGTGAGCAGCATTCAATTGGCTGAGAAGTTGGAAATACCATCAAATACATCATTTTTTAATGCTGTGATTTCCGCTTGTGCGAAGGCTGATGATCTGATGGAGATGGAGAGAGTTTACCGAAGAATGAAGGATAAGCAATGCCCAGCAAATTCTGCAACTTTTGATATCATGGTGGAGGCATACAGGAAAGAAGGCATGACCGATAAGATCTATGATTTGGAGCAGGAAAAATTGAATGTGCTCATTAGCGGTTCAGAAAGCGAGTGAGATCACTAAAAGGTAGTTTAAGTCGAAGGCTTCCTATGGATGGAAAATAAAGTGTTATTGGTTTCATTTATTCCCTTGAAATGATTACCTTTTTGGAGGGAGGCGATTCTGGATGCCTTCTTCCACATTGCATTATAATCTGCCACTGCTTTGGAGGATGAATAACGTTATGTATACCCTTTTTGTCCATCTTCTGGTAATGTCTGTAAAGTAGTGTTGACTAACTTTGTATCCACACAACTGTTCCAAAGTACTTAATATGAAGATTCCAAGCTGCTTTTGTGCAACTCGCTGTACATTGATTTCCTTTGAAGTATGTTTTAGTGACGGATTGTTCGTGGGGTCCTCAGCTGGAGTAATCAAGTGGGTACTCCTTTTTTATTTACACAAACCATTTTGTGTCATCAATGTCATTCTGGGTGTCTATCTCAGGTTTAATCTGTTTGCTGTGTATGATACTGGACGCTTAACACCAAATTACCCAAGAGAAGTATAACAGAGTTGATAAATGTGGGAAGACACCTTTCGCTCAACACCTGTTGTTTAAGTAGCTTTCTTCTATAGCAGCTTCTCGAGGTAGACATTGCATTATTTTTGGTATGTTCCTTGTTTCTTTGCCTTCCTTTTTACCTGTTTATAGTTTATTCAAACTTTATAAACACTTGCTTCATAAAGATTTTAGGGAGATCACATCATTTTTAAAGTAATGGTTCTCGTCCCCCAACTAGCAAAGTTTCCAAATTTGGTTCTTGAGTGTCGACTTGATCCGGCAAAAGGGAATATCTGAATGTTATAATTAGTTGGGAAAAACGTTAACGCATTTGTTAGGTAGGCAGTGTGGTGCGTAATGATCTTCTTGTTTTGTAGTGGTTTTCGTCTTTTGCAAGTATGTTTGCAATGAACTTAGCAGGAAATATTCGCACAGAGTTATGTCCTTTTTATTTCCTTAGTTCTGTTGACTACTTTCGTCCGTGCCAGCTGATATCCATTCGTTTGCTGCGACAAATCTCATCACTCTATTGGTCCGAGATTGCTAATTCAGGAAATAGGCTTCACCACGTACATACGCATTCAATGACTATTCTTCCTTTTCCTGCATACACAGACTTTAAAATTTAAATTGCTGTAGTAAGTCAAATCAACAGATGTTGTTAATAAGATCAGCATTGATTGGGTGGTTCTGACCTAGCTGACATGTTTGTGTCTTATTTAGCTGTTGGTTTTGCTCTCACCTCATGTGGTGCCACATACTTGTATATTATTACATAGCTGTACATAAATTCAAGTTCTCTTAGGCTGCATAGATAGACATACATATGTGCGTTTTACCTTATATACTTTTTAGGTTCCCTTAAAAGTCTATCAATGGTCTCCTTTGTGATTGATTGTATAACAAGTCTTTGCAGCACTTACATTGATAACACTGTTTTGCGTGTGAACCAACTTTTGATAGGCCTCAACACGATAGTATAGACTCCAAACTGAGGTAATAGACAAATTAAGTGTTAACTTGGTCTGACATGACTCATCAGCAGATTTTCCTGATAGGATGTCGTAAAGCGAACATGCTGGGAGGGATTGGACCCCAAAAATATGATCTTAATAGTCTAGCCCGACCGAACCTGATGAACAGCCCTCTCGAGCTGTTAAGTATTGATCGTTGTTGAAAGACACATGTCTTGAGCTACTCAAACCTACGCAAATTGTGTTGCATCGTAAGAGTTGGATTTCTAATAAACTCATAGTTTGCTATCTTCACTCTCTGAGAATCAGTGATGCTTGTGCTTTGCTTTTGAATCTGACTCGTGTGCAAGTCTAACTCGGCATGAAAGCACGTATCTTACACTTTGTTAGGTTCCATAAAAGTCGGAGCCATACAGTTTTGACTGACTCTATGTCTGTTCAGTCAGACTTGATATCAATTCTTTTTAGAACAAATGTCTTGTATCTGAGTCAAACTGAGTCAGACCTGAATAATGTGAGGCATTCTTATTCTAACAAAATTAGAAAAAGGAAAATTTAGATGAGGTGTGTTTCATTCTAAGTTCCTAACTAGTTACAAACCGCAAGTAACAAAACCGTATGTGGTTATTGCTCTTTTGAATAATAATAAGAAACAGCAGCATGGAGAATGCAGATTCTCTTTCGTTTTCTTGTTTTCTCTCTCTTTTCTTATTCTTAAAAGCAGAAAACATCCCTCAAGTGCTAATTAATTTTGTAATTAGTGTTTTAGAGTCTGCACTTACCAGTTATGTCCTATTAGAAAACAGAACATCAGAACAGGTGTACCAATCAAATATAAAACTAATTAGTCAACTCCTTTCCTGATGTAATTTCATGAATTACATATGGTGCAGTTAATGTCCTTTGACAATTTATTAATCACTCTCAGTCTCATTCCCACTTTCGCTTCTGATCTTTTCTGAGCAGTAAATTGATTCCGGCACATTACTAATGCCTGCAAGCAAACAATTAAAATGACACATTGCGTTGCGTCATAGACTATATACTCCCTCCGTTCCAGTTTAGATGGCATATTAGGGTTTTGATATAGTTGCTTTATACTTGCTAAAATTGATGTTTTTCTACAAATTTTTTCACAAATTCTTTGCATTTTAGTTAGGAAACGTAATGTAGAAGATAAAATGCTAGGGTGTTGTTGAAAATTTTATGGACAAATATCAAATTTAGCGAGTTTATGGCGACTATATCAAAACCCTAATATGCCATCTAAACTGGAACGGAGGGAGTATATAGATATAATAAGTTTGATTTTCATTACAGTATTAATACTATTTCTAAACTTGGCTCATTGCTTATGCAAGCAAACCATTAAAATGACGCATTCAATTGCATTCATAGACTATATAGATATAGTAAGTTTGATATTCATTAGAGTGTTAATACTAGTTCTAGCTAATAGAAGAACTAGCAGTAATGTGTATGTATATTAGATCTATATTTTTATTTGGTTTAAAGAACCTCTAGGAAGTCCTAATAATGGCTCATCAGCTAGGTGGAACTGATGAAGTAGAATCGCTAAGATATGAATTAACAGAAATTGAGAGGAGTGTAAGATCATCATTTAGACATTATGCTTCAAGTTTCAGGAGCATTTCTTCAATTGGGACTGTAAGGGATGTCGATGAGTGTGTTGAGAATCAAGATGAAAATGTTGCTTTACAGTGGGCAGCAATTGATAGACTACCCACGTTTATGAAGCTAAGAACGTCTCTTTTTTATGATGGAGTGGATGTTACAGGGAAGAGGGTAATTGATGTTACCAAGCTTGGACCTGTTGAGCGGCATATGTTCATTGAGAAACTTATTAAGCACATTGAAAATGATAATCTTCGCTTGTTGCAGAATATAAGAGAGAGAATAGACAGGTAAGCTCTTTTCATTCTATGAATAACTACAGGCATCATTAGTTAGGCTAAAATTGTAATGGGCATAGATCAATATGTCGCGTCAATGTTCTCTTAAAAAGATTAGTTGGGGTTGTTGTTTGAACAGTGTGTTATCTTCTTTTGAGTCATTCTTCTTCTTTCTTTTTTCCTACTATTACTTTCTGTTATTCATTTCTAAGTGTAGTTATTATGACCACTAGGTTATTCATGCGCGTATGCATGCTCATGTGCATGAGCTGCACAAGTTTGATGCCCGCATAATTTTCCGTTTCTTTAAAATCAATGTTATAAGTATACATCATAATATAATACTCTATTTTGGAAGTCTGTACGAAAGCCTGTTGTGTGTCTTTGTTGTGCATAAATGGATAAAGTGCACTGCTATCTTATATGTAGGGTTGGCTTGAAATTGCCAACGGTGGAGGTGCGATATACAAATCTCTCTGTTGAAGCAGAATGTCAGGTCGTTCATGGGAAACCCCTCCCGACCTTATGGAATTCTCTCAAAAGTGTAGTTTCTGTAAGTTGCTGACGTCTTCGAGTAAAGATAGCTAAATTGTTCAATTGCCCCTTTTGCTTCTTATGCTATTCCTCTTTTTATCTTTCTTTTGTAACTGGAGAGTCTAAACTTTACAAAAATTACCTGGTCCATATACTGCTGTCCCGTTCCATTTTTTGCATTTTATGTCTCGAGTTGGGCGACTTCCGAGAATACACGGTATTGTATGGTGGTTTTCGTGACTCTTATTGAGGGTTTTAAGGACTTCTAGTTGGTGGTGAAAACGAGTGTCGAACACATGAATTGTGAAATATCAAATATGGTGCTCCAGGAAAATTTAAATGTTTCAGTCTTCCAATAGTGAGATTCTAGTTATTTGATACACCATTTCCTTTTGCTGTATAAATTCGCTGAATTCATCCGCTTATTTATTTTCATTGTTGTATTTTTATTTTCTGTTGCGCAGAGTTTGCCCAAGCTATTGGGTGTAATAAAGTCTCCAGAAGCCAAAATAAGCATAATTAAAGATGTCAGTGGCATCATCAAGCCTGGAAGGTAAGTTATAGACACTAATACTTTTTTTTACGAATCAGAGACTGAAGAATGGTTCTGCTGAACAACCATTGCATTGGGCCCTAACTGAATGAAACCCTGTAAATCCCTTGGCAGGGTTTAAAGGAGTGTTGTATTCCAGAAATCCGATCTAAAATTGCTCAAGTTTCTTAATGAATAATCCAGTCTTTGCTAATGGGTTCTAAAATGCCTGTTGTACAATTCAAGTTGCACTTATTTATTCTTGTCTGAGTTGCAGGATGACTTTGTTGCTTGGTCCTCCAGGATGCGGGAAAACCACTTTTTTATTGGCACTTTCTGCGAAACTCGATCCGTCTCTGAATGTACATTCCTGATTTGAGGTTTACCTCTTCAATTCCGCTAAAGAAAATCTTATATGGAGACAAAAGTTAGAATGAATTGTATTTTCTCTCCTTGTGTTAGGTTACAGGAGAAATATCTTATAATGGTTACAAAGTTGAGGATTTTGTTCCTCAGAAAACATCAGGCTACATAAGCCAACATGATTTGCACATTCCTGAGATGACCGTGAGAGAAACACTTGATTTTTCAGCTTGTTGCCAGGGTGTTGGAAGTCGAGCAGGTTAGTATTTATATGGACATCTGACAACACTAATATTTATATACTATAATATTGTTATTGATGTGCGCTCGTTAGCTTCAGCCTACAAGTAACCTTCTTTTCTCTGCCTGCGTGTAGACATTATGTTGGAGGTCTGCCGAAGGGAAAAAGAGGCAGGGATTGTTCCTGATCCAGATCTGGATACTTACATGAAGGTAATGTCAACCATTCTGCTGGTTTACATGTTTTCCAAGTCTGTATGTAGACTTTATGCATGCAAATTTGATAACAACACTATTGAGTTATGCCTGTAGACAAGTATCCTGTGATTTTTCAGACAGATTGCGTGAGTTAGGTAAAAAGCATGTTTGGCATGCTTCCTTTTGTCTTTGTCGGTTCAAGATTTAGTGCTTCTCTGTTGACAAGTTATGGTAAACAAATGTCTTAACAGGCGACCTCTGTTGATGGACTAAGGAGAACTCTTCAGACTGATTACATTTTGAAGGTATCTGTCTTCAACAGAACCAAAATCCAACTTCTCTTAATGCATGGAAGATGGAACAGTAGTATAACTTAAACGATATTCTACTATTCTCTGGTTTTTCAGATACTTGGACTTGATATTTGTGGTGACACATTGGTTGGTGATGCCATGAGAAGAGGTCTCTCAGGTGGCCAAAAGAAAAGATTGACTACAGGTAGCTCAGCCGTGATCAAAACTTTTGCAACACCATAAATTGTTGTCTTATTAAGATTTGCCAACATCTTATGCAGGGGAGATGATTGTTGGGCCAACAAAAGCCCTTTTTATGGATGAGATATCAAATGGCTTGGACAGTTCAACTACTTTCCAAGTTATTGCATACCTTCAGCAATTGGTGCATATAACGGATGCCACAGCATTGATTTCGCTTCTTCAGCCAGCACCAGAGACCTATGATCTTTTTGATGATATTATTTTGATGTCAGAAGGGAGCATAATATATCATGGTCCACGGGTTTATGTTCTTGAATTCTTTGAAGATTGTGGATTTAAGTGTCCAGAAAGAAAAGGAGCCGCTGACTTTCTCCAGGAAGTGAGCAGAGTCAGCAGACCCATTTACACTAGTTTTTGTGCTTCTAATTTCTGTTTAATGTAGTTTCTCAACCATCTTTCTTTCAGGTTATCTCTAGAAAGGATCAGGGACAATATTGGTATAATACTGAACAACAGTATAGTTATGTGTCAGTAGATCAATTTTCAAAAAAATTTAAGGCCTTCGAGATGGGGAAGAAACTAGATAAGGATCTTTCAAAACCATATGATAAGTCTCAGTGCCACAAAGATGCTTTATCCTTAAGCAAGTATTCTCTATCCAAATGGGAACTCTTTAAAGCTTGCATGACTAGGGAATATCTTTTCATGAGGAGGAACTCTTTCACATACGTATTTAAAACAATACAAGTATGTAAAGCGACGTTCATGAATTGTCGATCACTTCTCAATCATATTTTTTTCTTTCTTATTTAGAGTGTATCTGTTATCTGACAGTGTTATCGTGCTGTTTGTCTTCCACAGCTTGTCATTATCTCATCCATTACGATGACTGTCTTTCTGAGAACACGAATGCGTGTTGATGAGATCCACGCAAATTACTATATGGGTGCTTTGTTCTATGCACTCATCATACTTATGGTTGATGGATTCCCGGAGTTGTCCATGACTGCTTCGAGACTTGCTGTTTTTTATAAGCAGAGAGAATTATGCTTTTACCCAGCTTGGGCTTATGCAATTCCAGCTGCTATTTTAAAGGTTCCTCTTTCATTCCTGGAAGCTATTGTATGGACAGCTCTTACATACTATGTAATTGGGTACAGTCCCGAATTTGGCAGGTGAGTTTAACACAGCGATTAGACAAATGGCTATTCACTTTGCATTATGTACGGAATTTGATTTCTTAATTGATGACTTCTTTGTAGGTTCATCAGCCAAATTGTCATACTTTTTGCTCTCCATCTATCATCTATATCCATGTTTCGTTTCATTGCTTCGCTGTTTCAGACTGTAGTTGCTTCTACAGTTGTTGGTATGCTTTCCCTACTATTTATCCTGTTATTTGGAGGATTCGTCATCCCAAAACGTAAGGTGGCCTGCCCTTTTATTATTTTCTTGTCTCTTCCTGCTTGGGTTTCCTGCATAAGTTGTTTGATGTGGCATATTTTTTTGCCTTTTCAATTGCAGCTTCGATGCCAGCTTGGTTGCAGTGGGGATTCTGGCTATCCCCATTGTCGTATGGGGAAATAGGCATAGCTGTAAACGAATTTCTTGCTCCACGCTGGCAACATGTGAGATTTAAAACATTATGCATGCATATGTACATTATTATATTCGAAGGATGCAGATGTGTAGACTTTGGGGAGCATGAGAATTAGATTGCTAGGATCTTAATTGATCTTCTACCTTTAATTGTTGTTGTAGACATCAGTAAACACAACCCTAGGGCGTCAAATATTGGAAAGTCGTGGATTGAACTTCAATAGTTACTTCTACTGGGTATCACTTGCTGCTTTGCTTGGGTTCTCAATATTTTTCAACGTTGGATTTACCCTGGCCTTGACATTTTTAAACCGTAAGATAATCCATCTCAATTTCTTAGCCGACGTATTTAAAAGTATAATGTAAATGTTTATCACACAATTTCATAATTATGCAGCTCCTGGAACGTCTCGCGCTTTTATATCTCATGAAAAGCTCTCCCAGATTCGAGAATCAAGAGATCATAGTCAACATGTCGGGGAATCGCCTTCTAGGACTTCAAAAAATTCCGGTCCATCAAGGACGGGTGATAATGTTATCCTGCTATTCTGTTTACTTTCACTAAAAGTAGTAATGCAACAAAGAAATAAGGTCTTAGAAAGTTATATGACACCCGTATCATATCCATATTAAGTTCTTATGCCCAACCTTTCTTGGTTATTTTACAGGTGGGATGGTCTTGCCTTTTATACCTCTTACAGTAGCATTTGAAGGTGTACAATACTTCATCGATACCCCTTTGGTAATTATTGTTTAGACAATCTATCCAATTGTTAAGCAGTTAGGATGACTCGGTATATTCAAATGCTTTATAATTCTTTTGGCATCAGGAAATGAAAGAATGGGGTTTTAAGGAGAACAAAATCCAACTTCTTCGGGATATTACCGGCGCTTTTATGCCTGGTGTTCTTACAGCATTAATGGGTGTCAGTGGAGCTGGGAAGACAACTCTTATGGATGTTCTCTCTGGAAGAAAAACTGGTGGTACAATCGAAGGGAATATAAGCATTGGGGGATATCCTAAATCTCAAAAAACATATTCCAGGGTATCAGGTTATTGTGAGCAGACAGACATACATTCACCACTGATTACTGTAGAAGAATCACTGATTTATTCAGCCTGGCTGCGGCTCCCATGTGACATTGATTCAAATACTAGAGATGTGTGTATTTCTCCAAGGAATTCAAGTCATCTGTTTAAATCATATTTCAAAAATCATTTACTCAAATTTGTTAATTTGCTGCTCACAGGCTTTTGTAAATGAAGTTCTTGAAACCATCGAGCTGGATGGAATTAAAGATGCTTTAGTAGGTATTCCTGGTGTTAGTGGCTTATCAACTGAGCAACGCAAGCGGCTTACGATAGCTGTGGAGCTTGTTGCAAACCCATCTATCATCTTCATGGATGAGCCAACCTCTGGTTTAGATGCAAGAGCTGCTGCCATTGTCATGCGGGCAGTGAGGAATGTTGTTAATACTGGAAGAACAATTGTGTGCACCATCCATCAACCAAGTATCAATATATTTGAGGCATTTGATGAGGTACTAATTGTAGCCGATTCTGTTATTATTTTGAGTATTATAGTTACATAGACTGTTTGCCCATATTTCCTCTTCTTGCAGTTGATTCTAATGAAAAGCGGAGGACGCATAATCTACTCTGGATTGTTGGGTCAGCAGTCAAGTAGAGTTATTGAGTACTTCGAGGTAAGTATCTTATAATATTCAAAGAAGTAGAAAATGATTTTCAAATTTTAGTCTTTCTCATCCTATAACTTGGCAGGGTATATCCGGGGTTCCGAGGATTAAAAATAATTATAATCCAGCAACATGGATGTTGGAAGTCACTTCTACATCAGCAGAGATCGAACTTGGTGTAGACTTTGCGAATCTTTACAGGGAGTCCATTTTGTACAAGTATGTTTACTTGCAATGAAGAAGTATATTTACTGTATTAATTCTTTACTACGTACGAGTTTCTCTGTTGAAGCTGGTTTGTATTCTTGTTTCATGCTATTTGATCTACCCAATTAAACTCAATCAATCTATTGATCACGTCTTATTAAAAATTATAGATTGTAAAAGCTTCGTCTTTTCTCATTGTTTTTATTGGAAAGTTTAATGGTAAGAATGTCTATCATAGCCCATTGAGTATCTACTGGTGCATGGTACGTGACATAGTTTCTGAATTGTACTTACATTATCATCTCTTTTTTCTACTGACTGTAGGGAAAACGCGGAGCTGGTTAAGCAATCGTGTGGAGCACCACCCGGTTCAAAGGACTTGTGTTTTGCTACAAGGTATCCACAGAGTGGTTGGGGGCAGTTGAAAGCTTGCTTGTGGAAACAAAATTTGTCGTATTGGAGAAGTCCTACTTATAACTTGATGAGGATCATGTACTTGATCTTGTCTTCTTTGCTATTGGGACTAGTGTTTTGGCAGCAAGGAAAGAAACTGTAAGTGGACCTAACATTTAACCTAATTCAGTAAATGCACGATTCTACAGATTGAAGCAGAGCTGACTCAATACTATAATGCTTTCAATCAGTTCAAATACCTAAAAATGAAGCAAGTATTGACATAATAGTTGTTTCTCGTTCTGTAGGCATAGTCAACAGAGCTTGTTCAATATATTCGGTTCAATGTACTCCGCTGTTATCTTCTTGGGCATAATCAACTGCGTAACAGTTTTGCCGTTTGTTTCAACTGAACGCACTGTACTTTACCGGGAAAGATTCGCAGGAATGTACACTTCATGGGCGTATGCATTTGCTCAGGTTCGAACTTTCAATCTTTGAAACTGATGGATGCATGGTGTTAACTTATCTTAAATTTGTTCAAGCTTTAGACTGCAATAGTATTCCTTCTATGTGGAATGAAAATTCATCTGTCCTTCTGTGCCAAAGAGACTTTCAAGCATGAGTTTTAGCTGTCAAGTCTTGCTAACTAAAAATGTATTAATTGGTTACTGCAGGTGGCAGTTGAAATTCCTTACTTGTTTACACAATCGCTGTTGTATGTTATAATCACTTATCCGATGATCGGTTTCATGTGGTCTACATATAAGGTTTTTTGGAACTTTTATGCGATATTTTGTACGTTGCTTTACTTCAACTATCTTGGAATGCTGGTTGTATCGATTACACCAAATGTTCAGGTTGCCGCCATATTGTCAGCTTCATTCTTTACAATGCTGAATCTTTTTTCTGGGTTCCCAATTCCTAAACCGGTAAGCCAATGTTCTACTTCTATGGTAATTTGCTAACTGGGTTGCTTGCGCATACTGTATACTGTTTTACTAGGAATGTACTGAAATATTGGGGGTTTCTAAGACACTAACCTCATTAAAACCAAAATTTTCATCTGGCAGCGAATTCCAGGATGGTGGATATGGTTGTATTATATGTGCCCTTCATCTTGGACGTTGAATGGCTTACTAACTTCACAGTATGGAGATATGGAGAAGGAGATTTTGGTTTTTGGTGAAACCAAGACAGTCTCTGATTTCTTAAGAGATTATTTTGGATTTCACCATAATCATCTTCCCCTTGTTGCTGTTCTTCTTCTTGCTTATCCAGTTCTCTCAGCATCTCTTTTTGCATACTGCATACAAAAAATGAACTTCCAGAGGAGGTAATTTGATACCCCTAGGAAAAGTTCTATGTATAAATAAATACTTATGTTTCTGTAATTTATGATAGGGTTTGGGAGACAACTGAACTTATCATATATGTATTATTTCACCATCCTTAATGTTTAGTGTAAGAAAAAACTCAAGGAAAGTATTATATGACAGATTTCAACAAGCAAAAACACCTGCCTACCTGTTTTCTTCCCCCAAGATAACCAATTATAAACAGCTCTTGTTGGAACAACCAGAATCTTCACTAAAGCAGCTTGGTGTCTGTCAGAGTTTTTTACTGACTGTCCCTAACAACCACCTGCTATGTCCTAAATCAGCTCATCGATCCATGGGACCCTATCCCATGAGCTTTTGGACATGGCTTGTCAGCTATGTTATGTCGAATCAGAAATAGAAGAACAGCGCCAACAACTGAATTTCATGGTTGTATGTGGGTGATCCTGTAAGAACCTATCCTGAAAACCAGGTTTATGGGGAAGGTCTGCTCTTCAAGGTCTATTAACTGCAGAAGTTCAACTTGCCTAGGAAGTGTGTGACACAATTCCCAAGAGGAAGTACCACGAAATTTAGGTAAGCATTCCACTTATCTTTGTTAAAATTCAATTCGGATCCCTATGTTAGAATCTGGGGTTGCAACTTTGCATGTTATGAAGTGGCCTAAATTATTTCTTGCTTAAGGAGCTGAATTGGTAGATACATCCTTTGTAGGGCAGCTTTTGGTTATTCTGACTGAGTTTGGCTCGGTTTATAATCAGAATTAGAACATTTTTTTTTTTTTTTTTGTATTAGAACTTAGTAGGCACCGCATGTAGTAATTTTTGCAGCATGTTTTTTGTCCGTTGGTAGTAGTTTGTTCTGATGCTTGTTTGTTATGGTAAACAAATGTCTTAGCAGGCAATCTCTACTAATGGACCAAAGGGAGAGCTCTTCAGACTGGTTACATTGTAAAGGTAAATGTAACATTAGCAATTCTCACTGTTCATATACAGTGTCTTTTTGTGGCTGGAATTCAGTCTATAAACTCTGTTGGTGCAAGGTCAGTCTGTGCCCTTTCAAAAGATACAGTAGTAACCTGGGAGTCCCACGACAATCAACAAAGTTATTGGTTATCAATTATTTGGTTCCACGACAAATATAGATCGCCGATATTCCTCATTTGCATTAAGTTGACATGATATTCTTTTACATTGATGGTTGGTATCCTTCATATTGAATGACCAAATCATTCATTTTTCTTGGTGTTTACGATCGTCGATACAGTAGTTTGATCTCAACCATGGGTTCCAGCAAAAGTCTAGGATCTTGAAACTTAGTAGTGTTCAACCATAATTATTTTCCCTCCCTTCTGAAACAACAACAATTGGTTGATGATGTAGTAGAACTGAAAAAAAGAAGACAGAAGAAAAATGAAGAAAGCTGTTTTTTTTAATGAATATTTAATTAATCAATAGTCAACTCTTGCCCAGATTAGACAAAAACATAAATAATGGTTTTTCATTAATCTAACTGTTATGAGTGAATTATGGAGATTGAAGAGAGTAGAAAAATCGTGCTGATGGCTTCTTATAGCATTTATTAACTCTCACTCTGTATCTAACACATACACCATGATGTTATCTTCGTTTAAGATTTAATATGTTCAATCTTTGCTTCTGCAAGCAAACCAGTGAATGACGCACTGCATTACATCATACTGTATATATACACTAATAATTCGTCTCATTAGTTTAGATTATCAGCTCTATATGTACACGTTCTGATTAAAAGAAAAGTTCTTGTAAGTGCATATTATTTAACTTTTATCTATTAGTAAAACTTGTCCCTTTTGCTGTCAAGAAAAATGAATAAATTTAATATGCATATATATTGAAGTAAGGATCTCTGTATCTATTGGGTTTGAACAATTCTGGTCACATTCCGAGAAATGGCTCATCAGTTAATTGGAACTGATGAGGTAGAAACACTGAGAATTGAATTAGAAGAGATTGGAAGGAGCATAAGATCATCATTTAGACAGCATACTTCAAGTTTTAGAAGCAATTCTTCGGTTGGAAATTCTGTAAGAGATGTTGGTGAAAGTGTTGAGAATCAAGATGAAAGTGTCGCTCTACAATGGGCTGCAATTGAGAGATTACCCACCTTCAGAAAGTTACGATCTTCTCTTTTTGATGATAGTGGGGATGTTACAAGGAAGAGGGTGATTGATGTTACTAAGCTTGGACCTGTAGAACGACATATGTTTATAGAGAAACTCATCAAGCACATTGAGAATGATAACTTACGCTTGTTGCAGAATCTTAGAGAGAGAATAGACAAGTAAGGTTTCTTTTTTTCTTAGCTATTTAGATTACCATCACTATCTAGTGCCCGATATCAATATAGTACCTTTTCTAGAAATATATGATCAATATGTTTGTTTTGGCCGTGCAAAGCTATATGAAACCAAACCAGTTAGGAAACGTCAATCCCATTAACATTTTGATGCAATTGCCATTTAGTTCCTTATCTCAAGTCATGGCCAGGACAGTCACTATGCAGCCATCCCAATGAGTGCCTAAATGAAGCTATTTTCTCGGAAAACTCAGTCCATATACATATTCATAGTCATATTAATATCAGTCATTATCTGTCGGGAAGGATTTAATGTGTAACTTTGTGCATAAATAAGTCGCTATCTTTTTTTGACATAACAGTGTATTTGTAGAGTTGGCGTAAAGTTGCCTACTGTGGAGGTGCGGTATAACAATCTCTGTGTTGAAGCAGAGTGTGAAGTTGTTCATGGGAAACCCCTTCCCACTTTATGGAACTTCCTCAAAAGCACAGTTTCTGTAAGTTGCCAAAAAAAAAATTCTTTTCCAGCAAAGCTATTATTGTTCACCAATTCGGTTTTTGTTATCCTGTACTTATTCCTTGCAACATAAATAATGTCCAATATTTTTCTATCACAAATATGTACTTGTTACTTGTAATAACATACCAGTAAGCATGTTTCTCTTTTTTTTTTTTTTTGATAAATTTGTTACAAATGCTTCCCTGTTTCCTCCACTGTTCAGTATTCCTGAAGCTTGACTTGAGTACACTAGAAATATGTTTGATGGTAATATGGTATTCTGTGGTGATGTTTGACCAAGTGATTGAGGCTTTCTGGTGAATTGATGTATACATGTAATTTTTAATGCTTTGCCTTTATTTCTTTCTTTCACCATTGGCAATTCCGATTGACCAGGGTTTCCCCAGATTATTAGGTGCAAAGTCGCAAGAAGCCAAAATAAGCATCATTGAAGATGTCAGTGGCATCATTAAGCCGGGGAGGTAAGATATACATTTCTAGTTTCAGAAACTTCAGTAACCTTTTTTTATATAATCAAGACTGAAATATATATGAAGAAAACCCTGCTAATTCAGTTTTAACTATGGGTTGGAACGGCTTTAGTACAAAACATTCCAAAAAACTGAGCTTCCATCTGTGTACTTTTTTCCGCCGAATGCGCCACTAATGTGGTTGAATGTGCGTGTTTTGCTAATCTAGTTTCATTTATGGATGTTGGTATAATTTGCAGAATGACACTGTTGCTTGGTCCTCCAGGATGTGGGAAAACCACCTTTTTATTGGCACTTTCTGGGAAACTAGATCAGTCTCTCAAGGTTTTATTTCTGTCTCGAGGTTTTTTTATTCCCTGATAAGAAAAGTCCTACAATTATAGAGCTGATGACTTGTCTTTCATCCCTTTCTTTGCCTGGTTTCAGGTGACAGGAGAAATCTGTTACAATGGTTACAAATTGGAAGAGTTCGTTCCTCAGAAAACATCAGCCTATATAAGCCAATATGATCTGCATATTCCTGAGATGACTGTAAGAGAAACACTTGATTTTTCAGCTTGCTGTCAGGGTGTTGGAAGCCGCGCAGGTAGCTTTTTATTTAGACTGTGATCTTGCAGTTGCTGAAATTTTATTTATAAGCCACTCACTACAGGGGAAGTTGGTTTTATGCATGTGCAGATATTATGCTGGAAGTCTGTCGAAGAGAAAAGGAGGCAGGGATTGTTCCTGATCCAGATTTAGATACTTACATGAAGGTAACGTTGACTGTTTAGCTGTTTTTTTCTTCCCTGTCTTCTATCTCATCTATTTATGGATGAATGCAATAAAAGCGCGACCAAGTTCCAAAAGAAGTATGTAATAGTGTTTTGAATATAGAACATGCACAACACTTCTTGTTTATTCCGCTTTGGATTAGCTTTTGCACTCTCTGGTGCTGATTGATGTGGTCAATGAATGTTAAGCAGGCAATTTCTGTTGACGGACTACAGAGAAGTCTTCAAACTGATTACATTATAAAGGTAGTTCTTTATTACAGAACCAAAATGAAACTTCTCTTATTGAGTTATTTCATATACGAAGCATTAATCGTTGATAGGTTTTTCTGTTTGTTTACTGTGTCCCTGGTCTATCAGATACTTGGACTTGATATTTGTGGTGATACACTGGTTGGTGATGCCATGAGAAGAGGCCTCTCTGGTGGTCAAAAGAAAAGATTGACTACAGGTACTTCAACCATGAGCATCTACTACATTACCACATTCTGCTGGTTGCATTTCCATATTATTAAGAATTCATGCTTTTCTGTAACAGGTGAGATGATTGTTGGACCAACAAAAGCTCTCTTTATGGACGAAATTTCTAATGGCTTAGACAGTTCTACTACCTTTCAAGTTGTTGCATATCTTCAGCAATTGGTGCATATTACAAATGCTACAGCGTTGATCTCACTTCTCCAGCCGGCACCAGAGACCTATGATCTTTTTGATGACATTATTTTGATGGCAGAAGGAAAAGTAGTATATCATGGCCCATGTAGTTATGTTCTTGAGTTTTTCGAAAAATGTGGATTTAGGTGCCCAGAAAGAAAAGGTGCCGCGGACTTCCTCCAGGAGGTAAGATGCCAGGTTTCCTATTTTTTGAATGTGCAATCTCTCACTATTTATGAATTAACTTGTTCCTTTTGCAGGTTATCTCTAGGAAGGATCAGGCTCAATACTGGTATGATACGGAGCAGGAATTTAGGTATTGTTCTGTCGATGAATTTTGCAAAGAATTCAAGGAATTCAAGATTGGGAAGAGGCTAGATGAGGAGCTTTCTAAGCCATATGATAGATCCCAATGTCACAAAGATTCTTTATCCTTTAGCAAGTATTCACTACCCAAGTGGGAACTCTTTAAAGCTTGCATGGCCAGAGAATATCTTCTCATGAGGAGGAATTCTTTCATATATGTCTTCAAAACAACTCAGGTTTGTAAAGCTTCCTACTTTCTGGCTCAGTTCTTCTATATAAGGTGTTATGTAAGAATATCTGTATCTGACGATGGACTCACACCTCACGTGTTTTCTGCTGCAGCTTGTCTTCATAGCATTTGTCACTATGACTGTCTTTTTACGAACTCGGCTGCATGTTGACGTGATCCATGCAAATTATTATCTGGGTGCTTTGTTTTATGCACTTATGATACTTCTGTTTGATGGATTCCCTGAGCTGTCTATGACTGTCTCAAGACTTGCTGTTTTCTACAAACAGAGGGAACTATGCTTTTACCCAGCTTGGGCTTATGCAGTTCCAGCTGCTATTCTTAAGATTCCTCTTTCATTCTTGGAAGCTATTGTATGGACTGTTCTTACTTACTATGTCATTGGTTTCAGTCCTGAATTTGGAAGGTGAGTTTCTTATGCACAAACTACTTATTCGTACGAAAAACTTATAAAACATCGCTGCATACAGTATATTCTAAAATTTTATTCCTTAACTGTCCTTTGTAGATTCATCGGTCAGTTCGTACTGCTTTTTGCAATGCACCTGGCATCTATATCCATGTATCGTTTGGTTGCTGCATTTTTCCAAACTGTAGTTGCTTCTTCAATAGCTGGTAGTTATGTAGTATTATTTGTCCTGCTATTTGGCGGTTTCGTGATCCCACAACGTAAGTTGGCCTACCCTTTATTTTGGTGTTCGTTCGTCCCTTTGGAATGTTTAGCTTCTTTTATATGCTTAATTTTGTTTTAATACAGCTTCCATGCCTGCTTGGTTGCGGTGGGGCTTCTGGATTTCTCCAATGTCATATGGAGAGATAGGCATAACCCTGAACGAATTTCTTGCTCCACGATGGCAACATGTGAGTTACGATTTTTTGGGATGTTTAGACTTGGGCATGTCAGAAATAAACCAATAGATAATCAGAATTCCTTATGTGTTATCCGTTGTCATTTGTAGATGTCGTTAAACACAACTCTAGGGCGTCAAACCCTAGAAAGTCGTGGCCTGAACTTCGACAGTTACTTCTACTGGATATCATTGGGGGCATTACTTGGCTTCGCAATACTGTTCAACATTGGTTTTACTTTAGCCTTGACATTTTTAAAGCGTAAGATGATAATTCACCGCAGTGAACTATTTAAATAATTGCCAGAGTTATACATGTCATCACCCAAATTTTGTAATTTATGCAGCTCCTGGGATGTCTCGTGCTATTATTTCCCAAGAGAAACTCTCTCAAATTCAAGGCCGCAAACTTAAGAGCAACATCAAGGAGGAACCATCTCTTTCTTCTAAAAGTACTTCTCAGCAAAAGAAGGGTAAAACCTAACCAATAATTCTGCTATCGGAAAAAAAAAATTGAAACATTTATGTGCTATCAAAATTTGGTTCTTATTTTGGCTCGTTTTACAGGAGGGATGGTTTTACCTTTTGTGCCCCTAACAGTAGCATTTCAAGACGTGCAGTACTTCATCGATACCCCTTTGGTAATCACTGCTAGGATAGTCTTTTTAACAACTTCAAAGTAGTTGGATATGAAGATATAATCAAATTCCCAATATATTTGTTTTGTTTTCAGGAAATGAAGGAACGGGGTTTTGAAGAGAACAGGATCCAACTTCTTCGGGATATATCCGGAGCTTTTGTACCTGGGGTTCTCACAGCATTAATGGGTGTTAGTGGAGCTGGGAAGACAACTCTTATGGACGTCCTCTCTGGAAGAAAAACTGGTGGTGTTATCGAAGGAAATATAAGCATTGGTGGATATCCTAAATCCCAAGAAACTTATTCTCGGATATCAGGTTATTGTGAGCAGACAGACATACATTCACCACAAATTACTGTAGAAGAGTCAATAATATATTCAGCTTGGTTGCGGCTCTCGTCTGATATCGATTCAAACACAAAACATGTATGATATATATCGGATGAAGTTTATAATTTCGGTTTGATTTTAGTGTTATTTTCAGTATAAAACTTTTAGTTATCAAATTGGTTTAAATGTTATTTGCAGGCATTTGTGAATGAAGTCCTTGAAACAATTGAGCTTGATGGAATTAAAGATGCTTTAGTAGGTATTCCTGGTGTTAGTGGCTTATCAACTGAGCAAAGAAAGCGGCTTACAATAGCTGTGGAGCTAGTCGCGAACCCTTCAATCATCTTCATGGATGAACCAACATCTGGTTTAGATGCAAGAGCTGCCGCCATTGTCATGCGGGCAGTTAAGAATGTGGTTCATACAGGTAGAACCATTGTTTGCACCATCCACCAACCAAGTATCGATATATTTGAGGCGTTTGACGAGGTACTAACAGTTTATTAACGTGACGTATTATCTTGCACTGTCTACTCTTATTGCAATGCCGATACAATGTTCTGTATTTACTCTTCTTGCAGTTGATACTGATGAAAGGTGGAGGGCGCATAATCTACTCAGGACTGTTAGGTCACCATTCAAATAGGGTTATCGAATATTTTGAGGTAAACACTTTATAATTGTCAAAAGTTTGGAAAAGCAAATGTCATTTGGGTCTTGATTTGGTGCCTCCTATTTCCTGACAGGGTATATTTGGCGTCCCGAGGATTAAAGATAAGTACAATCCAGCAACATGGATGTTGGAAGTCACTTCTGAATCAGCAGAAAAAGAACTTGGAGTTGATTTTGCTAATCTTTACAGAGAGTCCACTTTGTATAAGTAAGTATATTTACATGCAAGTTATTACAGATCGTGACAACTCTCTGTCATAATATTTTGAAGGGAAAACCAATATTTAAGAATGCTGATAAATGGTCTTATGTTGTTGATGGACCGCAGCACATGCTTCTATTTTGGTTTGTAAAATTCGTGATTTTTCTTATTCTTTTGATTGTAGAGAAAAGATCGAAGTGGTTAAACAGTTGAGTAGGCCACCTCCTGGTTCGAGGGACTTGCATTTTGCTACCCAATTTGCACAGAGCGGTTGGGGGCAGTTCAAAGCTTGTCTTTGGAAACAAAACTTGTCATATTGGAGGAGTCCTGCCTATAACTTGATGCGAATTGCGCACATGATCGTTTCATCTCTGCTCTTCGGAGTATTGTTTTGGCAGCAAGGGAAGAATATGTAAGTACATCTAACCTCCCTCGCTTTACACTGGAAAACTCTAAATCAGCAAAGTTCAAAATTGAATATCCATGAAGCATGCACCAACATGTTCTTGTTTTGCAGAATTGATCAGCAGAGTTTGTTCAATGTATTTGGTTCAATGTTCTCCGCTGTTATCTTCTTGGGCGTGAACAACTGCTCAACAGTTTTGCCATTTGTTTCAACTGAACGCACTGTTCTTTACCGGGAAAGATTCGCAGGAATGTATTCTTCATGGGCTTATGCATTTGCTCAGGTTAGGTTAAGACCTGAACTCATGGTGTTGATTTGTCTTATAATTATTTTTTCAAGAATAATGTTCTTTCAGCTACCATGACAGTTCCCTAATCTTTCTTTTGTCCCAAAAAGTGTTTTCGAGTTTGGGCTTTTTATTTTCATTCTGTTTTTAACTGACCGTGTCTTGGTTCATTTGTAGGTGGTGGTCGAAATTCCTTACCTGTTTGTTGAGTCAGTTTTGTACGTAATAATCGCTTATCCGATGATCGGTTACATCGGTTCAGCTTACAAGGTTTTCTGGAGCTTTTATGCAATGTTCTGTACACTTCTTTACTTCAACTATCTTGGAATGTTGATTGTGTCCATTACACCAAACATTCAAATCGCTGCCATATTATCATCTACATTCTACACAATGCTGTCTCTCTTTTCTGGGTTTCCAATACCAAAACCGGTGAGCCAACTTTTTCACTATTCTGATATACAGTAGTTGTAGTGTTATGCTTGGGAATGATTCAATTGAAATGTGATGTACTTAAGCACTGGCTAATCATCTGTCTTGAAATGCAGAACATTCCGAAGTGGTGGATATGGTTTTACTATCTGACCCCAACATCTTGGACGCTGAACGGTTTGCTATCTTCGCAATTTGGAGATGTGGAAAAGGAGATTTTGGTTTTCGGAGAAAAAAAGACGGTCTCTAATTTTGTAAATGATTATTTTGGGTTTCACCATAATCAACTTCCTGTTGTTGCTGTTATTCTTCTCGCTTATCCCATTATCTTTGCTTCTCTTTTTGCTTATTGTATTGGAAAACTGAATTTTCAGAGGAGGTAAAAAACAAATACCCTCTTATAAAGTTATCTACACTGTAATAAAGTTATTTACACTGTAAATAAGTCACCATAAGGAAAGTAATTAGTTATAGTGACTAGTAAATATTGGCTGAGAGAGTTGAGGCAATTGTGTACTTACGTTTCTATATTTCCTGCAAGGATCGTTTTATTCTTATTTCATTTTTGTATACTTTTATATGCTGAAGCTGTGCAAGTTAAACTTGTGTGATGAAGTGCTTTGATTAAGAATTGTGATTCTGGGGCTTTTGGAAATCTGAAACCCTCTACTTTTACTCTCCACAGTCCACATAGCATTTTGGCTCCCCCCTATGGCTTCAGAAAATCTGAAACCCTTCTACTTTTAATCTCCACATAGCATTTTGGCTCTCCTCCTATGTATATATATACTCCCTCCGTCCCCACATAAATTGAGCTAGTTCTATTTTAATTTTGTCCCACATAAATTGAGCTAGTTCCATTTTATATCATAAACTTTCAAAACTACCCTTTCTAAGTCAAAAGAAGAGTGGTCCCATGAAAGAGAGTGAAAATAGGATAATAACAATAGTTGAGGGTAAACATGAAAAAAAAAATCTCTCTCTTCCTTGCCTTAATAATTGTGCAAATCCCAACTAGCTCAATATGTGGGACGGAGGGAGTATATTTTTAATACCAAATTTGCCTATTATGTTTAGCGTTTAATTAGTTAACACATGATTAACTTAACTTAATTAAACTAATAATCAAAATAATTAAGTCATGTTGTTACACCATCACCGCACTAAAATAGGTAAACCCTAAAAGCAGTTCTCAAGCTCGAAGAGAAATAACAGAACCTTTTCATGAAAAGAAAGAAGTTGCAAAGTATAAGGCTACTCAAGCGTTATGGATGCTCCTAAGCTTATTTAAATCTTGTTTCGTTGCTTGAAATCGTCAATTTCGTGTTTGTCCATATAAATGCTTTAGTTACGTGTTATTCAGTTTAAGTTTTCAATCATGGGTGCTAACTTAATTTAAACTTCCTGCGAAGATAATCTGGTGTTGTTCGACAAAAGGCTATGACAACAATGATTTGAGTTGATTTTTTTTTAAAGTAAATATTTAATGAAATCAGAGCCGTTTGTTTATGTGTGCAAGGTGTTCGACAAAAGGTCTAACAGACCAAACTTTGGACTTACGGCTGAAAAGTAAGTACTTACGGCTAGATTGTTTGCGACAAATAATCAAACTTTTATTTACGGCTACAATTTGTAAGACGTAAGTGTAAGTTACGGCTGATAAGGTTGAATTACAGGTAGCCAACTAGCCGTAACTCAACTTGGTTTTCAGTATTTGGCTGAAGCTAATGGTTACGGCTAGAAGTTCTTCTTGTTTAAGCCATAAGTGTGGGTTACGACTGGTAAGCTTGAGTTATAGGTAGCCGTAAGTAAACTTAGAGATTTTATGAAGATGACAAAACTTACGGTTATAAGATACACACTTACGGCTCATATGTTTGCGACATAAATTAAATTTCAAAGTAATTAATAAGTTACGGCTGATAGGGTAAACACGTATTGACCCGTAACTTACATAACTTTAGTTACGACTGCTAATACAACAACCGTAACTTAGTTACGACTACAAGTTCTTAATTTTTGAGCCGTAAGTTCAAGTTACGACTTGTTATATGGGCCGTAAGTCGCTTTTGAACGTCAAAAAAAAAAAAAAAAAACACAACAAATTTTTTAGTTTTTTTAATTTTTCAAAGTTAACCTAAGTGAACTAACCATCAACAACGAAATCAAATGGTGGGTTTCTATTATTACATTTGGTTCTCCATTGCTCCACCACTGAATGAAATTCCAAAAGGAAAAAAAATGGAATGAGAGGCAGAAGAAAGAGTAGGAGAAAAATATTTTTGATTTTGAGGTTTTTTTTTTTTTTTTTGGTTTGTTAGGTTTAGGGTATAATTTGTATGTAGAGTGTAATTTGTAAGTGAGGTGTAAATTGGTGTAACGGGTTACTTAGTCATTTCACTATTTTTGACACCCCTTGTAATGGCTAACTGGATATTGTTGAGATTATTAGTTTCACATTGTACTAGTACGTTACCCGTGCTACGCACCGGGTGATCAGCTTTCTGCTTTGCTCCAGTTTTTCAACCATCTCAGGCTATGTAATGAAAGGCGCCGAGGCACTGACTTAGTCGTCCAAGGCGCCCGAGTCGCTAAGTGAGCGCCTCGGATGTGATGCGCCCAAGGAGCCTAATGCGCCAACTAAGTACCTTTGCTTAAAAAAATTCTAGGTCGCATGAAGCGCCTTAGTCGCCTCACGCCTCAGACAACATAGATCTCAGGTAGTTCACAACTACACAGTAAATAAAGCACAGGTTAAACTTTCTACTTTCTACTTTGTTTAAGTGTTTTTAAACTTTGACGTCCCAATTCAAGGGAAGAGCTCCTCAACTGTTGGAACTGAATCCCAATCTTCTACTATGTTAGTCATCGCAGTTGTGGGCTACTGAAAACCACCCCATTTCCTTTGAGAAGTATAGTCTCAATTTGTTAAAAAGAAAATGAACTATACAACTTCTCGTAGTGGAAGACTTAATTTGTACAACATGCATAAATGAGACTACGGATACTTGCGTGTTAAAATCCAGACTCCCATAGTTTGTTGCAAGCACCCATTGGACAAACATAGCCACCATAAGGCTCCCAATTCTGCATCATTAAGTTCCCTATTCCAATTGTCCACCGGCGTCATTAAGTGAGTTGCTGAATCTATTGCAACCTGTGTATACCAAATGATATGGTTAGATTTAAAAGGAATCTACTAAATTCACTGGTGAGGTGACAGAAGTGGAACCATTAGACTCTAAATTAAGAGTCTTAATTTAAAATCAGCTTCCATTCATTACCTGGTGTCCACAAATTTCATTAGTCCTTTAACTTTAAGTGGACAGTTGTTTCCGAGTTTTAAAATCAGCACAAACCATTCAGTGGATTACATAGGCTTAGCCACGACTATGGGTAGTAACCCGTGCTAAACACCGGGTGGTACAATCTTTGTTTGCTTGTGCATTTTATGTAAGCTACTGTTGCAGTTTCCTTACATACTAAAATATATAAACTATAGCCAGTTCACACGAAAACCTATAAGTTGTACCACCGATGGCCTGAAAAAAAGAAGTGAGGCTTACCTCTCCAAGTGGACTTCCTTTCATACGCACATACATAATATAAATGAAGAAGCTTTACGGGATTTACAGCAACCAAAATGCTTCCCGTGTGTGCCTATGAAAGACATATCATAAACACATAAAATGTCAATATACACCATTACGGTTTAGGAAAGTAGTGTAAAAAAAAATATACTTTTGCTATGCATGTCAGCACTACTGACTAAATTGATATTCTGAATATATATATGTAATTAAATAATGTGCACTGTTTCGTGCTTCAGGACTTTGTAAATGTGCTTAGCTTACATATATTTGCCAAAACTGGCTAAAATCCTCTTTTCTTTCTTTCTGGTAGTTGCTGCAACTTCGGATTGCAAAGGGACAGTTTGAAAAGTATTTCTCCAAATCGATGAATAGCTAGAATTACATGGCTTCATAATCTTGGATAGCCCAGGGAGTTGTGCAAAATCGATAATCTCTAGTGGAGAAATGACATCTGGTGAAGCAGACCCAGTTGGACTGAAACAACACCAAATATCATGCACTTGCCGCTGGAAATTAATATACTAAAATTTAAGAGGATTTGATAAATGAAAAATTATACCTTACTTATTTTCGCCTTAAGCAATCCAAATAAGTCATAAAATTATTTGTCAAAAGAAGACCATCAAAATTACCACCAAGTTGGGATAAATCATAAAGTCATTTCCACAAACAACTAAAACTGATCAAATCAAAACATCAATGAAAGATATACAAAATTGTTAACGACAATACAGTAAATGAGAGTCGTATACCTCGCAATGCTTCTGATAGGTGCAGCGGTTTGGGAGGGACGGGTACTTCAGAAATTAACGAAGAAGCAAACTCAACAGCAAATTTCTCTTCGTGTTAAATTTGATGAACATTTTCATTGTCTGAGATGATGTGCCTGACTGAATGATTAATTGACTCAACTATATCTCTTGCAGGATGGAAGGAAGCTATTGCTGCTGATCATGTGAAGTTGGTCCTGTCTCCAGAAACCGAACTGTTGGAGAGAAACAACATACAATTGTAACCGTAGTATTCTCGGCAGTGCAGAGAATGGATTAGCCGGTACCAACGCTCCTGAACGTGCAAAAAACGGCGCTTCTAAACATGTCAGGTTGAAATCAAAACCTGAAAGAGGTTATAAACTAAAGTACATCCCCAAGCAAAAAAATTGTACATGATGAAATGAACCAAGGGGAGAGACATGTGATATACTGTGTAGGGTGCAACAGCTGCATTAAATCATCATTATTCATTGCAGAAGTTCCAGTTTTAGTCTTCTATGTCAGAAGCATGAAAAATTTGATTCATAATCCCATTGGGAATTAAACACCAAAAGAACATCTATTTCAATATAAGAAAATTGAAAAGAAGACGGAAGAAGAGGCATTTCAGAAACTGGATGTATACATCTATCATTAACTTCCACATGATCAGCCACGATTATGGGTAAATAAACTCACAAATTAACAGTACGTAACGAAAAACTTGCACGCAGACTCACTTGCGTATCCTAAGCTTGGATGAGCAAAAATTGTAGGAGCACACTGCAGCGTTAATAATTCAAACTTAACGACGACAATGACCAAGAAAATTTGAACCAAAAGAAAGAAAATAAACTTTTGATAACTGAATTCCATCACCAACCTATAGTGGACACAAATATGTAGTAAGTGAATAACCCAATAGAGCAGAACTTGAAACTATGATAACTGAGCCTCAAAGCCGACTCTTGATTGTCTTCTAACTGAATCTTTGATTGGTGCGTAGCACGGGTTTCTGTAGAAATTAACAATTTCTTTTTTAACTGAAACTGTGATAAATGTAAGAGTTTAAATGAATGAAATGCAGGCATAAAAGAATGAATGAAACAATTCATGTTGTGGAAACAATTGAAGTGCAGGCATAAATGAATGAAACTATGATAACTGTAAGAGTGATCCAAAGAAATTAAGAGCAAGTATGATCAATAAACAACCTAAATTTTAGAAATCCACACTAAATTTTCAAACTCAATACAGTAAAATTAAGAGAAAGGAAACCCCACCTGCATATGAACTGAATTTCTTCTCTGGCTGTGTTCAATTCCCGTAATTATCAGCCTTAATCTGCTTTGTTTGCTATTTGCTAATGAATTCTTTTTTATTATTGTCAGTTACTATTGTTGTGAACTTAAGATCTTGTCTCGGCATGATTCGGATTCATCCATATCATATACGGTTTCAACAGAGATAGTGGTTGGGGAAGTGGAACGTGGTTAACGGATGGTAGACCGAGTGTAAATTTAGAGGTGCAAATGAGATGTAAGAAATTATGAACATTTTGAAACATTAAAATCAAATGAAACTTAGTTGGGCTTACCTGGATTGTATACTCTTATAAATATTATGAAAATAAAATAAAAGTTAGGGTTTAGAAGTTTACTGTTTGAATGGATCTTCAACCCTGAAAAGTCTGTAACAGAAGGTCATTGAACGGCCATAAATCCGCAACTCCAATTATTGTTCCTGCAACAGAACAGAAAACACAAATTTGACTCAAAATCATCAAACATAGTCTAAATATGACTAATTTTGCTCAAATCAATCTCACCAATCTATCTTTTGGAATATCAAATTGGGTCACTCAAAATCATCAAACTCTGATTTTTCACACTAATCAGGCTATTTCATATTAGATCTGAGTTTGAACCTTAAAATAATCGTATAGGAGTATTTCACATATACTAACCGAATTCATTGTACTGAGTTGCCTTTGGGTCGCTTCTTCGATATGATCTAGTAACAGTGAAGGAGAAGATGAAAATGAGTGGTGGTGGTGTACAAATTCCTAAATCGAGAACCTTTGCTTCAAACAGTAGTTACAGGGAAGAAGGAGAAGAGATAGATGAATGTGGGGAAGCTAAAATGACGGTAGAAAGTGGGGAGTGGGGTTAAAGATCGAGACTCGAGAGTGGGGAAGTTGGAGGTGTAAAGGAAGTGTGATAAAAATTGTAAATTGTAGTATTACTTGGGGTGGGGCCAGAATGAATGAGAGAGCTCTATTCTTCAATACTCTCACCACATTGGTCTAGAGGTTTAAAATGTGGGGCCAGAATGAATGAGAGTTGAGTATTTGGATTCAATTATCTTACTAATATTAAGGGAAGAGCTATTTTTCATGAGGCCTCAGATTTTCAATCAACGATGAAAAGACTAAAATATCCCTAGAGTAAAAAATCCTCCCTAAATCAGCCCTCTTACTATTGTATCACACGTGATGTTTCTCTTTCCTTTCAATCACCACCTCAAACGCTACCGCCATCAGGACACCAACGCCAGCAATTAGCACGACACCGCCATCACCTCCACAACCAATACCACCACCAACAGCGCCGCCATCATCACCGTCGCTACTACTAATACCACCCCATCAGCAGCGCCGGCCTCATCCACCACCAATACCACCTCAGCAGCCACAGTCGTCACCCCTATCAGTTACGCGACCACCAATACCACCACCACCTTCTCAACCTAGACCACCACCATCATCGCCGCTACCGTCACCATTAGCAACACCACCGCTGACAGCACCACCAACACTGTATTTTAATTTTGTCTTCAAAATTTGAACAAAAACCCATAACCACGTCCTAGCTCCATCTCAATCCCAACACCACTATCACCGCCACTATTACACTTTATAGCTTCCTCAGCTTAGCACCACCACCATCTTCAATGTTTGTACGAATATCCCCAAAATTAAGATGTGCAACAATACGATTCTAAGACTCCTATTTTTACTGCTCCTCAATCACGATTTCAAATCATTCAATTAATTTTTTATGTTCCAATTAGAAAGATCCCACAAATTAGAATTAAAGCATCAATCAAAGCTATCCAATTTTTTTACCCAAAACACTTTTACTGTGTACTGATTGTACAAGAACTAGGGATGACAAACAATTTTGTTTATGGAAAGATATTTCAAGAGAATTAGTTTTAACAAACCACATATAATACCCCAATTCCAAAGAATAAAAATACCAAAGCCAATCATCAAATAAGAAACTGGAACTCATAAAAGATGATCAAATTATATAAGAACTTCAAAGCAATAGTTATGAAAGGGGAGGAACGCCAGAAATGGGGCAGTGATGGAGTTGCAGATTAATTAAAAAGAAAGAAGGGAAAGAAAATGGGGACATGGAAAGGTTGGCAAAGCGATAAGTTAACCTTGATCTTTTCTTTTGCAAGTTTTGGACATCTGGTTAGCATGCAAGTCAAGTGGTGTACAGGATTGGGTGTGGGTGCAATATGGTCCGACTACAAAATTTTCTTTTACCACGAGTACATAGTGACTGATGGCACGTGTGTCAAAAAGACTGATGACACCTAATATGGGCATGGGGTACACCCTCGGTGAAATTTATATTTAGGTGAAATTTACACTTCTCCATCCTAAAACCGGCTGTCTAGAATGTTGACAACTTCGTCAGCAGTAGTCATATAGCACCTCTTCGACCAGCACTTTCCCCGTCAGCACCACCACCAAAATCAACACCGACACAACCACCAGCAACATCACATAAAAAACTTCTTCAAAGGTACAATTGTTTTAAACAATGACTTCACATGAATATTGATTTATGTATTCAGTGACTGAATTATGTATGTACAAACTACGAACATTATTTGCATCAAATGGACAATTTAATGTAAAATTGTGGAAAGAAAAACTCAAATTTTTAGAATGCAACGGCAAACGCATCGCGCGTGCTTATAGACTAGTTATATATAAGGATGGGTACTTTAAAATCCTGCAGTTAATAATTCTATGGGCTACTCCACTCATTGCCAATTGGCTTTAAGTTGGATGCCCACATTCTAATAGATATATGAAGCCGTAGAATCACACCTCTTGATTAAACAGTTGAGTTGTTTGGACACTTGTGGTTTTAGTAGTCTGGGTTCGAATTCCCACTTTTTTTTTCTTTTTTTTTGATGGGTTCGAATTCCCACTAACCTCTGGGACTTTATGACAATAAGAGATGGAAACTTCCATTATTTACAAGATGATGCATATTCTCTTTTCTGTCAAAATAAGATGCAGGATGTTATAACCGTTTTCCTTGTTGTTGTTAGCCTGCTGCGCAATGGCTCATTTTTGAAACCTTGAGAGTGTCATGAAGGAAGATCAGGTAGAGAAGAGAGGAAGTGGGGCATTGAGATCACGCATTTAGTACACTAGTGTTTAAAATTAAAACTGCATGCTTGAACTGTACCGAAAGAGAGATGAGCATGCAAGCTTGCCTACCTGTTTTTTCCTTCTTGTTGGCCAGTTTCTCAAACAGAGTGAGATTTGATGATTAACCCATTTTTTGTACTAATTTTGAACTACTGGGACAATAGTACCCCTGGCTTTTAGACTATTGATTTCTCTGGTCTTTCCTACCCATTCTATGTTGTAAGGGTGTTAAGGTCATTTCGTACTGACAAAAAACAAACCGGTAAAACATCTGTATTGCATTATTTTTAAACTTATTGATCTCGTGAATGATATCCTCGAATGGAGACCCAAATTATCCTTATTTAAACCCCACCATTGCTGCCCCATTACATCCCTCTTAAGTAACTTCCTGAGACATTCTGTTTATCTCTTTAACCATCTATCTATCTATCTATCTATCTCTTTGGTACTACTAGGTAGTTAGACATGGCAAGTACTAGAACTAGTACAAAAATGTTCTACTTGGGTTTTCTTCCACTGGTTTTAGCTTCTGTTTTGTGTTTTGCAGCTTGCACTGGTAAGTTCATTAATCATTACCCTACCTAGCTAGTATCTGAATGTTACTACGTTTTTCTTCTTCCTTGTATGTTTTCTTAATCTGGTTTGCTACAATATCAATGTATAGGACTAATGAGGTGGATTCTCTTGTTGAGCTACTTAATCTTTTATGCATCTTTGTGGCTATTATCCACATCTGACATATAGATGCAAACGAGGGACTTTCTCGACGACGATGACGAAGGCGATGATATCTCAGCCGTTTCTTTCACCTTAGAACCATTTTTCCTTCACGCATTGAGACCATCGAATCCGTTTTTACATTTCCCTTCTTGCAAAATAAACTGTTTTTTTCCTTTTGATGAAAAAAATCTTGTCATCAGGGCCCGAACCTGAATCCTGTTTGAGCATTGTGATTTTGTGTGCCTAATTGTCAGTGGAGAAATTGTTTTTTTTTTTGTCTAAAATCCAATATGCATTATCATTGTTTTGCCTCTTGCAAAAATCCAAAAAAAGAATGTTAAGATTCACGTGACTTGCTCGCAAAATACTGGCCAATTTCTTATTACCCTCCAGATTCAAATTTAGATTTGGGTTCCACATTCGACAGAGATTAGATTGAAGTCAAAAAAAAAAAAAAAAAAAATTAGTAATCGATAATAACAAGTCGAATATGTATGAACTACAAAGGCTCTCACATTTTGTCCACGAAAGAGGATGAGCAATCGATGTCTATTTGTGTCTTCATCAAGCATTAGTAAACAATTTTGAAGTACACCCAGCTCGCATCAATTTTTACTTACCATTTAAAGTTATCTAATTCAAGCTTGGGATTTGTCTGACAGTTTGGAATTTACAATACATGTTTTTATGCAGACTACATGATCATTAATGAGTTAGGACTAATTTGTTTTTTTTTTTCTTTCTTGTAAATAATCGGATGCAGAATCTGCCCCTGGCCCTAGCAGTAATCGACATGCACAGAGCAGACCAGTAAGTCTCGCTACAAGTTCCCAAATTTTTACCACAGTAAAAATTAATGAAAGCAGACTCAGTTTTACTCTGATACTGTGTTTGCTTGTTGCTGACATACGGTTTAATAATTGCTATAACGCAGGCGGCAAATTCAGATGTTGACTCATGGTGTATTGCTAAACCATCAACAGAAGAGAAATACCTGCGCAACAACATTGAATTTGGTTGCACACAGTTGGGAGTTGATTGCAGTCCTATAGCTCGAGATGGGTCATGTTTTTACCCTAACACCACATACGCTCATGCATCAGTTGTCATGAATCTTCATTACAGAGCTGCTGGTAAACATGCTTGGGATTGCTATTTTAATGGCACTGGTCTCACTACTACTTCTGATCCATGTTAGTACCTCAATATATTCAAATTCAATTTATTGCTATTTGAACCAGAAAAAAGATTAATAACCCATGAAGTGTGCTAACATTTTCTTTCATTTTTGTTGCAGCTGTTGGTGACTGTATTTATGAACTTTGAGAAGTGGAGCAGAGCTTGTTAGGATAGTGAAGCCCCATCATAATGAATATTAAGACATGAAATGTGCTACAAACATTGTATGCATTATCTTAATAAAAATAAATAATATTCAAAATAAATGTACTGATGTCTTTTTTGGGTAGTTTATTAATTAAATGAACTTGATTATAAAAAAAGGAATTGGAGCGATGAATTGGAGTAATGAATTGTTCTTTAAACCTTCATAGAACCTAGGCCCCTAGCTATTCACTTTGAGAAAGCTCTTTGCGGTTCCTAAATTTACATCTATTTGAAAAAGCATTTAAGGATGTAAACTTTCTTCTTGGATTGATTATTTTTTGATCGGTCAATAGGTAAGAATAAGATTCATTAAAAAAAGAATACGGGTGAATACAACTTTAATAAGAGCATAAAAGTCCTAAT
>JAJJMA010029113.1:444-13363 GCA_023529015.1 Papaver nudicaule
CGAAAAGTTGGTAGTATTTCGGTACCCCTTCTTTTTCAATTTCATTTACGGATGATGTTAAGATGATTCCTAAGTTTGCAAAAGTGGTGAAGGACCTGTGTACCAACAAGAAAAAGCTCACCGGTAATGAGGTAATGAGTGTGGGGGAGAATGCCTCTGCTATCTTGCAAAGGAAACTCCCACTCAAATGTAAGGATCCCGATAGCTTTGATATACCTATTGTTATTGGTAATACTAGGATTAACAAAGCCATGTTAGATTTGGGAGCATCAGTGAGTGTGATGCCAGCATCTGTTTATGAATCTCTTAATTTAGGTCCTCTTAAGGAAACTGTTGTTTTACAATTGGCTGACCGAGCTAATGTTTACCCTAAAGGTATTGTTGAGGATGTGCTTGTGCAGGTCAATCAACTAGTTTTTCCAGTGGACTTTAGTGTGTTGGAGATAAATGATGGATCATCAGATTCGTCAATTCCTTTGTTATTGGAACGACCCTTTATGAAGACAGCTAAAACCATCATTGATGTGGGCAAAGGGACGTTGACAATGGAATTTGATAAAGAGAAAATACACTTCAATATTTTTGATACAATGAAATATCCTAGTGATGTGCATTCGTTTTTTTTTCTATTGATGTGATTGATGATTTAGCTCAAAAGATATTTGAGTTGAAAGGTTCAGATACTTTAGAAATTGTGCTTACAAAGAAAATTGACAATGCTTTGAAATGTGGTGATGAGATTGAAGAAACCATTGGTTTTCTTAACTCATTACCAGAAAAACCAGTAGATCAAAACTTATGTTATATTTCATTACCACAATCTGATAAGAAAATTTTGCCATCTGTCTTGCAGGCTCCTAAACTGGAACTGAAGCCTCTTCCAGATCACTTAAAATATTTATATTTGGGTGAAAATGAAGAGTTGTCGGTGATAGTCGCTAAGGAACTAACTGAATTGCAAGAACAAAAACTTCTCCGGGTGCTGAAGGATCACAAGGCAGCCATATTAAGGGAATAAACCCTTCTGTTTGTATGCATAGAATACTTCTTAAGGAGGGAGCAAAACCGACTAGGGAAGCTCAACGCCGTTTGAACCCTCCAATGATGGAAGCAGTCAAGAAGGAGATAATTAAGCTATTAGATGTGGGAGTTATTTACCCCATTTCTGATAGTAAGTGGGTGAGCCCGGTTCAAGTTGTACCAAAGAAGTCGGGTGTCACAGTGGTGCAGAATGATGAAAACGAACTTGTCCCAACTCGTGTGCAAACGGGTTGGAGGGTTTGTATTGATTATCGAAAACTTAATGCTACCACTAGAAAATATCACTTTCCTTTGCCTTTTATTGATCAGATGTTAGAGCGTTTAGCAGGACACTCACATTATTGTTTTCTTGATGGTTATTCAGGCTACAATCAGATTGTGATTGCACCAGAGGATCAAGAGAAAACAACGTTTACGTGCCCGTTCGAAACATTTGCTTATAGAAGGATGCCTTTTGGTTTGTGTAACGCTCCTACCACCTTCCAAAGGTGTATGGTCAGTATTTTGATTATGTAGAACGCATAATAGAAGTATTTATGGATGATTTCAGTGTGTATGGTGATTCCTTTGACCATTGCTTGGATAACCTTAAAAAATTTCTTGAGTGATGCGTTGAAACTATTCTTGTGCTAAATTGGGAGAAGTGCCATTTTATGGTAACTCATGGCATTGTTTTAGGCCATATTATATCTTCTAAGGGACTAGAAGTTGATAAATCTAAGATTGATCTTATTCGTGCTTTAACCCCTCCCACTACTATAAGGGAGGTTCGTTCTTTTCTTGGTCAGGCAGGATATTATCGCAGGTTTATCAAGGACTTTTCCAAGATTTCATCACCATTTTACAAATTATTGCAAAAGGATGTGGCATTTATCTTTGATGAGAAGTGCTTGGAGGCATTCAATCGTTTGAAAGAGCTTTTGATTACAGCCCCTGTTCTTCGACCACCGGATTGGAGCAAGACATTTGAGATAATGTGTGATGCCAGTGACTATGCGGTTGGTGCAGTATTGGGACAACGTATTGGGGGGAGTACCTCATGTTATATATTATGCTTCCAGAACACTTAATGATGCCCAAATTAATTACACCACCACCGAAAAGGAGTTTTTAGCCATTGTATTTGCTTTGGAAAACTTTCGCTCTTATTTAATCGCTACTAAAGTTGTTGTGTTTTCTGATCACGCAGCTCTTAGGTACTTACTTGCAAAGAAAGAAGCGAAACCAAAGTTGATTCGTTGGATATTACTCCTACAAGAATTTGATCTTGAGATAAAAGATAAGAAGGGCATTGAGAATACAGTTGCAGATCACTTGAGTCGTCTCACTGTAGACGAATAAGTTATCCCGTTGCGTGAAAGCTTCCCAGATGAACAACTGTTCTCAGTTGAAAGTTCAGAACCGTGGTACGCATATATTGTCAATTATTTGGTTTCCAAGCAAATTCCCAATAATTTGTCTCGTGCAGAGAGACAAACTGAAGAAGATATCAAATCAATATATTTGGTATGATCCATACATATGGAAACATTGTAAGGACTAAACGATACGAAGGTGCGTACCTAATTCTGAATTTCAGTCTATTCTATCTTTTTGTCATTCCTATGCTTGTGGAGGACATTTTGGGTCCAAAGGAACCGCACTCAAGGTTCTTGAGAGTGGATTCTATTGGCCTACTTTATTCAAAGATGCCTATATGTTTTTTGCAACTTGTGTTAGATGTCAAAGAACGGGCAATCTAGGTGCTCGAAATCAAATGCCACAAACATATATTTAATTCGTTGAAGTATTTGATGTTTGGGACATTGATTTTATGGGTCCTTTTTGTCAATTCTTTTGGCAATTTTTATATACTCCTCGATGTTGATTATGTTTCGAAATGGGTGGAAGCTAAAGCCACCCATACTAATGATTCTAAAGTGGTTTCAGATTTTGTTAGAGAGTATATTTTTGCAAGGTTTGGAACCCCAAGAGCAATAATCAGTGATGGAGGAACACACTTTCGAAACAGTCTTTTTCAAGGATTGTTGAAGAAATACAATGTATCTCACAAGATTGCAACTCCTTACGATCCACAGACGAACGGGAAAGCAGAAGTGTCGAATAGAGAAGTGAAATCCATCCTTGAGAAAACAGTAAATCCCACAAGAAAGGATTGGAGTGCACTTCTCAATGATGCATTATGAGCATATAGAACTGCATATAAGACACTTATTGGGATGTCTCCATATAGGATTGTGTACGGGAAACCATGTTATCTACCTGTTGAAATCGAGTATAAGGCTTTTGGGGCAATTAAACAGTGCAACATGGAGATGGATGGTGCAGGGAAGCAAAGGAACTCCAACTTAGCGAACTGGATGAGATTCGTAATGAAGCTTATGAAAGTGCACGAATTTACAAGGAAAAGAGAAAGACCTTTCTTGATAACATGATTTCTAGAAAGCACTTTAGTGTTGGACAGAAAGTTCTTTTGTTTAATTCTCGTCTTTCGTTATTTCCTAGTAAATTACGTTCTCGGTGGGTTGGTCCTTTTATTGTGCTTCACGTTTTTCCTTATGGTGCAGTGAATATTCGAAGCGTGGAAACGGGAAAAGAGATGAAAGTGAATGGACATCGGTTGAAACCATATTATGAGTCGTTCACATCCGAAGTTGTGGAAGAGATCAACCTCCTTGACGATATCCCTCTGGAGGAATCGTAAAGAAAATACGTCAGGCTGATGACGTTAAACCAAGCGTTATGTGGAAGGCAACCCATTGTTTGTATTTGATTTTACTGTTTTGTTTGTTCGTTTTGCAGAGACACAAAGGCTACGCTTAATGGGAATCAACCCATTCGATTTCGCTTTGTGGGAGTTAACCCACCGGATATCTACCTGCATTTGAATTCCATTGGACGAGTCAATATACATTGAGGACAATGTAGAGTTCAAGTGTGGGGGAGGTAAGTCTTTGTTTCTCATTCTCAAAAAAAAAGGCGAAAAACAGAACAACCTATAGAAAAAATGGTGAAAAACAGAACAGCCATAAAAAATAAAATGAAAAATCTCGGTGGGCTGGTGGTGTGTTACAAGGCCTAATAGGCCATATTTTCTGATAATAGTGTTGGGCTTGAAGTGGAGGTTTATAATTGCTAAAGGGTGTTTCGATCACAGTCTAAACTACACCAGTAGTGGGCAGTTCGTGAACCGTTGACCCTTTCTCTACTGTTTCAATCGGCGGTAGTTCTGCTGGGGCCCTGTTATTCTGACGAAATCCACTTATGTCATCAATAATAACATTCGCAGATTCCATCATAACTTGAGCTCTTGTGTTAAAAACTCGGACCCCTCGACTGTCAGATGCATATCCTAGGAAAATTCCCTCATCACTTTTTGAGTCTAATTTTCCTCTTTGTTCTCTGTCCTTAAGGATATAACATCTGCTTCGAAAGGCACGGAGATAACCTGAAAAAGGTGGGGTACCGAAATATTACCAACTTTTCGTTTTGGCTCGTGAGTCTTGTGGTTTAAGTTTGGACGATCTTAAAAATCAATATCCAAACTCTAATAACTGGAGTTGTGATCTTGGGGATCAACTCGACAAAGTTGGGACTTTGGAGTTAAACTCTACAGTTATTGGATAACGTACTACTTGGTGCTTTAATTATATAATCAGAGATATAATGCGGAAAGTAAAAGCACACAAGACACTAGAGATTTTTTTAACGAGGAAGCTGTCTTGCAGAAAAACCTCGGGACCTCGTCCAGATTGAACACCGCCCAGTACAAACTGACTACAAACACTAGCCTACTATAAGACTTCGGTCTGGGATGTAGCAGAGACCAACACAAGCCCTCCAAGCGAATTGGCTACTGTCGCACTCCTTACGTCTCTAGATCCCCTACAGATCGTCACGCACTTGATTCCCCCAGCTGACGTCCTTTACATTATCAGTACAAATTTCCGCCGGGACGCCAAAACGACAAAATATATTCTCCCATATGAATGTGAACACCTCTTTGCCTGTTCTTTGCCTCAGCGCCTTGGCTTCACACCATTAAGTAAATAATCAGTAGCTACAATGAAGTATCTCCTTTGCCCTGATCCTGGGGTCAACGGCCCAATGATGTCAATCCCCCACTTGGCAAAATGACATGGGCTTAACACCGAATTTAACGAGACTGCTGGCGCTTTTATTCTTCTTGCATACAACTAACAGTTCTTACACCGCTTGGCGTATTCTGCCGCATCGCCGTTCATCCAAGGCTAATAATAACCTTGCATTTTTACCTTTAGAGCCAATGCCCGCTGTTCGCTGTAATTTCCACAGTCTCCTTCATGAATTTCTAGCGCCAAAATGTAGTTGGTAAAATCCCCATAGGAGAGATTTTACCAATACACCCATACTTAAATGCCTAAAACACACCCTGATACGTATTGCTTAAGTAAAAACCACTGTTAGTATATAGATACTGCCATACTTAGATACATGCAAAAGACAGGAGAAGATAAAGACGCCATAAGTACGATATGAATGATAAACAAGCAATAACTCTCAAGCATGATATATTATAAATTGAATCCTTGCATTTGTTCTCACCTTGCTAAGGATAATGACTCTACAAAGTATTAAGTTCTTCCCTAGAAATTGAGCCAAGGAGAGTAAGATGAGTTCTTTGTCTCTCGATAGATCAACCCTAGAGTTCACTTTTCTAACCCCCCTCTCAGTTGTGATACATGGCCTTTTATAGGCGTTAATTACATAGTGGAATACATCTAATACAAACAACACGTCTCTGGCACTACTTGTCCGCTTCCGCCAACCTTCAAAACCGCCGACCTTCCTCAATGTTTCAGCGTCCTACGTCTTGGATTGGATAAGATCGATGACTCGAACTCCACTGAGTCAACTGGTCAACTCTGACAATCCGACCGATCTGACCCATAATAAATGCTCAACCAATATAATCAGCCTTTGTCGGTGACGTGCTATTCTCGCCGACTTGAGTATGCCGCTCATCCCTTTCTCTACTCAGCGTCTTTTTCACTTGGGTGGTAGCCGCTGAAGGTTGTCGCTATTGTCATTCTTCACTTCTAAGGTAGCCCTCTTGTACAAACTCATTTCTTGGGCGCCTTTAATGGGCTAAGGTAGAACAACCCATCTACTACGTCAGCAAAACTCTCAACCAAGCAGAAAGAAATTACACTAAATAGAGCAATTAATCCTGGCATTAGTTTTCGCCTTACAGAAGTTGTACACTTATTTTCAGACTCATTGGATCAGGGTCCCAACAAAAGCCCCACTGGGGACAGTTTTAAAAAATGTATCAGCCGTAGGAAGGGTGGCTAAATGGAATGCACAATTAGACCAGTTCGACGTCATATTCGAATCCCGAACCTCTTTGAAGTCTCAAGTCTTAGCAGATTTCCTTGCAGACTTACCATTAAATGATGAAGCAGAAGTAGAGGACCTTCCAGAAGAAATTGCAAATGAAAAAGAGCCCAGCAACATTCTGGAACCCTCAAACACAAGAAGATGGGAGGTATTTGTGGATGGATCAAAGAATGATGAAGGAAGCGGGATATGAATAATCATTACCAGACGTACTGGCGATAGAATGGTGCACTCCTTACGTTTGGATTTTGGCGCTGTCACCAATAATATTGTTGAATATGAGGCAGCCATTCATGCATTAAGAATCATCCTAGAACTTGGGATATCAGATGTTCGACTTACTAGTGACTCTCAGTTAGTCATTAGGTAATTAGAACTAAAATATAGAACATTGGATGACAACCTAGTGTCTTACATGACTTTGGCGCAAAGCTTGGCATCCCAGATACCTAATATCTCTCTCAGGCACTTATGCCGCAAATATAATCGACATGCAGACGCACTGGCTTTCATTGCTTCCATGACCCACAATAAAAAAGAAACATCGATTAAATTGGGAAGAATTTATGAACCATCAGTAGAGCTAAAGTCCCCCTTGGAGCAATGTGTTGCGACAAGATCAGGCATGGAAATTGTAGGCGAATGAAGTACTGAAGTAGCCAAGCAAGAGAACAAGAAAGACTTTGTATTTCTTACTTTCTTTAGCATTTGTTTTTGTGTTTTTTTTCATGTGTGTGTGAGTAAGAGACTTAAATACTTAAGAGTAATGTTTTTAAGAATGTTTATGTGTTTGAAGACAATTTAGATGATATGTAATATGTTAGAGAAATTGAACTTAAAATTTCAAGTATGAACCGTTTTACTTTTACAGGTTTTCTTAAGAAATCAAATAAATATCCGATATCCGATAGCTTAACGCTATCGATATCGATATCTGATTTTTGATATCATATAGGATATTATCGGATATCGGATATCATATAACACTAACACTATCGGATACGGATTTGTCAATATCATATAGGATATCAAAGATTGATAGTCTTAGAACCAAGTGTAGTAAAAATCCATGATCTCATAAACTACTATAAATACCCCATTCCAGTGAGAGAGAAGGGGTCAAGCAAATTTAGGTGGATACGCTGAGGGAATACTCACTATCTGTTAGTCCACCAGAATATTGTAAGGAAGAATAGCATGAATGTCAATAGAAGCAATAGTTTTCCCCGAGGATGTAGGCACACAACGTGCTGAACCTCGTTATATCGGTGTATTAGCTATTATACCAGTGTTAATCATTCTAAGGGATCTCATCTCTCACACATATAGACTGTCAGATCATTCCGCATAAAACGATAGTATACTCATTGAACTTGCTATCTTATCCGTAAATAGCATTATGAATGGGTATTACTGAGTGATAAAGGTTGTTAAAGCCATCATAATACGTGTATTGGAAAACTGTGGACTCCGTTCAGTATCCTCTATAACGTGTTACTATAATCAAGGACGTCGATTAAGTTTAGATACTTCTAGTGATATTTCCACCCCCGTGGTTATATCCGAGGTGTTTCAAGACTAAGGCCACTTATTTGGTTATTATCACGGTTACTTTACTTACTATTGGTTGATGTATGATATGGGGAAATTAGTATCAACATGTTCCACAAGTTTAGCAAGTGCCCGTGTAAAACGAACCTGTTACTTAACTTGCACACAAAGAAACCTAGATTTATCTCAATTGGAAATCTTTATCATTTATCTGCCAAGTGTTTTGTTAGCTCACAAACACTTCAAGATTGATATCCAACATACCAGAGATAATCTTTATCTTATTGAAACATTGAGAACCGTTAGATGGACCACAGAAGATATTTCTTGATAACCAAGTCCAACTAAGAGATAAAGGAGTCAGATTTTAACCGTGTGAAAATCCCAAAAAATATTCACCTTGGCCGGTTCGCAAACCGTCATTCTGAATCATGACCAAATACATTGAATCTGAGGTTCACGTACATGTACGTGTACAAATTGATGTTTTGGAACTCAGGAGAAAATCCCAAGTCACTGTTCACGAACCGGTTCGGGAACCATCGTTATTCAGATTAGGGTTTAACTTGGATCCGCTGGAAGTTCTGAGCTGGGCCAGTACTTAGACGTGTTATACTCCCTCAGCTATAATCCACTGGACTATTGCTCAAGAGTACTCCTTTAGATTCACCCATATCCAACAAGTGATTTGCAAGCAAACCATTGCAATGGACAAATGGTATCGAATCTATCTCATGTATTCTTGTAACCTTAGTATTCATGGGAACAAATACCAACATAACACATGGTCATGTAGACAAGAACACGATCTCAATCGCTAAGTAGCCGATTTCGAAAGATAGAATAAGTATAATAGAAAAATTTCCTTAAAAGTCATAACTCCTACAAACCTTTTATCGATGAAGAATAATTGATATCTTCTTTGTCTTCACAGTCCTCATCTTCAAGGTCTCTACTACTTAGTCTATATCCCAATTCCGAAATCTAAACTCTAGTAGGCTATATCAAGAATTGTGTTTTGAAACCTAAAACTGACAACCAGCTTGACATACCAACGCTAGTGGGTTTGTTCGGACAATGCCCTAACAAGCAGTGCATCATAAATCATCGTCTGTATGTATGTATTTCATGGTTGTTAGGTGTAAAGTCTCTATGCAGATTTTATACCAACACAATACCACTCCTATTTATAATGACTAAGGCTTAGCTTTGAAGTGAGGCTAACTTAATTTCGAAAATACATTTAAAGTACATACCATAACAATTCGGAAATTCCTCACATTGAATCATAATATTTAATGAGATATAATACTTGCATTTTACATTAATGAGAAAATATATTCCACTAAATGTTTGGCCAAAAGAATTCAAAGCAAATAATACTCAATAAGATATATTCGGATATTTCATTAATTCGAAATATAGTGTTTACCAAATATACTCCCTGGGATAGAGTTCAATTCGAAATCTCTGTCATTGGATTCGAAAATCATCTTATGGTATCATTAACTTCCAAATGTCGTCATCAGCTTTGATAATGTCGACATCACTTCCTAGGCTTTGCTGGACGGACCAGAATGATCCTAGGTGGAAGTGGGATCAGGTCCAGTGTAGCTAACGTTCCGCATAAACGTATCATCGCAGGCATGGACAAGCCTTGTGTGTTAAGCTTAAGTGAACACGTAGGTTCAAGGACATTCTGAATCATACAATAAAGATATACCATTGAAAGTATTGTGTATGATTCTCCAAGTAATAGCAAAATGTTGATTCTCGTGAATTCTCGATTTCAATGTAGATAGTCACGTTAATGATATCCAAGAATTCAAATCAAATATCAAAAGAATAACCAATTGAATATTTAATTAAATAGTATATCCATACGAAGATCTAATCACGTACATTATTGATCAGAAATCATGTGTCAACTAACTAGAGTGACGAACCATATTTCTGATGATGACTCAAACCAACTTAGTTGTACATTGAAGATGAACAAATTCAAACTTCAAACTGAGAATATCAAACTCATTATTGGCAAAAAAAAAAAAAAAGGATCCTAAAGTTCATATATAACTGAAACCAAATTAAAGTTTCCAAATCTTGATTCCATGTAGCGAAATCAAATTAAGATTTCGAACTCTAGATTTTGTTTTAACAAAACCTTGGTTAAGGTTTCGAAACAAGAAACACATGCTATATTTCTTAACAAATGACTGATGTCGAACTTGAGAGTCCATGTGGTCAAGAGACGTTTCAGCATCACACCTTTTTGTCCTTGACTCACAGGCTATATTTCCCGGTTCACATAAACCTTTAGGAAACCCCATAGTCTTTATTATAGACCTTTTAGAACTCACATGGTCAAGATTCATTGGTCTCGATTCTCAAGTCACTGTTAGCCAGCAAAAATAGTTTCGAATCAAGTTTTCTCATTGGTCACAACTTAGATTTAAGTTTCGGACCTAATAGCTTATGGAAAAACAAGATTAAGGTTTCGAAATCAGAGTCAATTTAAACCAAAACCTACATTGAGGTTTCGAACTCTGAAAATCCATAAGTAGATATAACATGAATATGGTTTCGAAATCTAAAAGTGTGATATGGCATTCTAGATGTTCATATGTAGATAATCAAATAAATGATTCTTCATTAATGAAAGCCAAGCCATGCTATAGTATTCGAACTCAGAACCACAGTATATCGAGTCTACACAACATAAGTGTGAGCCACGATCTCGATTACATTTAGCACATACAATCAATCCGACATAGTCAGACAAGGTAAGTCGAGACACAATACTGTGATGGATTAAATCTCGTAATACTACAGAGAAAACATCACAACTGTTGTATCCAACTCGCAGGTTTTAGGAAAAACCTTATATCACTTAGAGACGGAGAAGAAAAGAAAGCTCTAAGCAATATAGAATGTCATAACTACAACAACAATGGCGCATGCGATAATGTGGAGTTATATCTTAAGACACACTGATCACAAGTGATCAAGTCATAACGTAAAGCTCAAGCATTTAAGTAATGTTTTTCTCTTCTGCAGCACAAGTGTAAAAGATAATGGAATCGCGTTATTTAGATTCACTAACCTCTTGAATGCGAAGCTGGATGTCTTCGTTTGCTTCTCAATCTTCTTCAACTCTTCATGTAGTGATTCTAAATCCTACCAAAATCTTCCACAACCTAAAGCTAACTTAATGAAGTCTTTACCTAATGTGTGTTTCAAGCGGTCGAGTTTTTCACTAAATTTGACAACTAAGCTTGACATACCTACACTTAGTGAGGTTGACCGAGCCATGCTCTGCCAAAGCACATGGCATTAAATGTCTTAAGTAAAGAGATTACTCAATTCAATACATCCACGTAAGTTTGTCAAAGATTTATAAATTTATTTTATTTTATTATGTTATTATTTTGGTTTGCTTTGATTTGGTTCTTTGATAACCAAGGATTAAGGGAGTTGTAATACATGAACGAACCCTAATGTTACAAGTTGTAACGAACTGGTGGAAATAATACTCGAATTGTATTATTGTTACAAGAGACGTTCCACATTCCTTTTCCCCATAAAAATTGTATGGACGACAAACCAAGTGGGTTGGAAAGTAATTTTTTTTCACAAGCGGCTCAAGTGTCGTGTAAGGTCATTTTCTTCGAACGGCAAACCAAGAATCGTCCGGTCTCTACTTAGTTGCACTTAGTCACATGAAGGAGAGTATGAAAGTTCTAGGGGTAAATGGAGGCATTCACTACTCATACTTTGATCAAGATTGATTGGTATAAAATTCAGGAGTCTGGATTATAAGCAACATCGTGGATTAGATGCAACACTTTGGCTGTGTATAACATTGATTCTAATAAAAATTCTATTTTGCCGATGTCACGGTAGTACAATGGTAAAATTGTTGCATAATAATACCAGTGACATGAATTCAAAGCACAGTGAATCCGTACCATATTTTTTACCGATAAAAAAGAAGTATTTTCCTCAATTATTCATTGATTTTTTTTTAGCCGTAAAAAAATTTAGTTCAATCAAATTTCAATATCAAATCGTTGATATTATCATCATCCACTGTGCTACAAATTACAATACCTTCCTGCTCCTGGAAAGTAACCAAAATAAAGTGTACCCATATTTTGTGCCCAGTAGCACACACTCGTGGAGTAAAGTCTCAGAAAAACACTCTCTGCCGGTATAAGTATGTCGGAGATATCTCCTCCTCTCAACGGTATAAAGAAAAAAATACTACAATAAAATTCTCTTCTTCTTCTTCTCTAACAAACATTCTTACCCTAAAACCCTACCAAAACTTTCTAACTTCGAATTTTAACAAAAATTCAGCAGTTCTTCTCAATTTTGTGTAAAATCAATTCAAAGAAAAAAATTCGCTCATTCAAGAAATTTCCCCAATTCTTCTTATTTTCAATTCAAGAATACTAACAGCAGCAGCAGTAGCAAAAGATTTCCCCAATTCTTCTTATTTTCAATTCAAGAATACTAACAGCAGCAGCAGTAGCAAAAGATTTCCCCAATTCTTCATAGTTTCAGTTCAAGAAAATTAGCAGCAGCAGCAAAGATTTCCCCCAATTCTTGTTAATTTCTAATCAATCCGATCAGGTATCAGGAGTTCATCATTTCCCCAATTCTTGACAATATTGCTTTTATTTTGCTTGCATATAGAATTTACTTCTTGTGATTTTGAGTTTCTGCGCCAATGATAAAATGAAAATTTTAGAATTTACTTCTTGTTGTTTTGAGTCTTCTAGGGGTTACAATTTTGATGAATTACATTAAATGTTATGACAAACTTGCTTTTATTTTGCTTGCATGTATGTGATTGATAACAAATTTAGGATTTGCTTCTTGTTGTTTCGAGTTTCTGCTTTATTACCAATAATCTATCATGATAAAGTGAAAACCCCCAAGAATA
>JAJJMA010029114.1:611-19682 GCA_023529015.1 Papaver nudicaule
TTTAGAATAGACAAGAACGTGATCAGGTTAGCAAGGTTACAGGTTAATCCGATTTCAACCAAAGATGGTTTCAATCTCCTACCTGTGCTTCCCAACTCTCAAGAGAAGTCTTTATAGTCGTAGGGAGTTCCCAGAGGAGCTGCAACCTATAGAGGATAACTATACCACAACAAGCATTCACCGAAGTGAAAAGAGTTTACGCTACCTTCCCTAAGGATCTTCACGTATGCTTGATGCTTGCGGTATTTGTCCGTAGACACCTCTATTTATAGCACTCAATAAGATAGGTTGCTTTGGAATTAAGCAATCAATTACTTGTACCACAAGTTAAGGAAACCCTAAACTTGCCAACCAAGTAATAGAGATTAATCTCAATTGGAATTCTTTTTAGAATTATCTGCCAAGTGTTTTGTTGTCTCAAAAACACTTCAAGATAGAAATCCAACAGACCAGAGATAATCTTATCTTATTGACTCATTGAGGATCGTTAGATGGAACACAAAAGGTATTTATGTTTTACACAAGTCCATCTAAGAGATAAAGGAGTTTTGGAATTTGACTCAGGGTGAAATTCTAGGAGAATATTCACTAAATCTGACACCAGTAAGATAGCTACCGTCAGGTTCACGTACTGGTACGTGAACATCTCGAACTCAGAGAATTTCCGAGTGTCTGGTACGCAAACCGGTTCGTGAACCGTGCGCCCGTCAGATTTCGTCAAATCTGGATTCCGCTGGAAGTACTGGGCTGAGCCAGAACTTAGACGTGAGAACGTGCTCAGGTGTGATCCATGGACTCTTTGCTCAAGAGTACTCCTTTAGATTCATCCATATCCAACTAACAGGTTGCAAGCAAACCATTGCAATGGACACATGGCGTCGAATCTATCTCATACATAGAGAATAATTGATGTCTTCTTTGTCTTCACAGTCTTCGTCTTCAAGGTCTCTACTACTTTGTCTATATCCCATTTCTGAAATCTAAACTCTAGTAGGCTAAATCAAGAATTGAGTTTTGACACATAAAACTGACAACTAGCTTGACATACCAACGCTAGTGGGTTTGACCGGACAATGCCCTAACAGTTGGTGCTCGAATAAATGTATTGCTGAATTGAGAGGTATCTCAGCTGATGATAGATCTCTTCTGAACTGTAAAGTTAGTGATATTATAGTCGATGGTAGGTGGTCATTCCATGAAGGCCTGAAGGAGATGATGGTTACTGTGGGAATTGATGTAAATGCCTTACCAAATCCAACCGGGGAGAGGGATATACGAATTTGGATGCCTGACGATAAAGGGGCTTTCTCAGTAAAATCTGACAGGGAATTTGTCAGGAAGAAATGGCATAAACTGAATGAAGCTAATCTGTTATGGCGTAAAGGTGTGCATCCAGCTCTTGTAGCTCAAAACTGGAAGTTTGCTAGGCCTCAATGTTGTGCTACAAGAGTGGCAGCAACAACAAGATTTATGATTGATGTTGAAGACACATAATGCAGGGTGTGTCATGCATGTTTGGATTCTCTTAAACATATCTTATGAGATTGCAGGGGTGCTAAGTTTTTGTGGCACTGGATAAAGAATCTGTTCAAGATACAACCATCATATAACTTAGTAAAATCTTACAGCAATGCAAAGAACAAAGCTCCAATGATCAGAAGAATGTGGTTGGTAGCAAATATGTCTATCAAGAATGAACTGTGGAGAATGCGAAATAACATATGGTATGAGGGAAAGGAGACACAACAATAAAAACTGAAGAATAAGGTGTATCGTGCTATCCATGAGAATGCTAAAAGATTTAACTTAACGGTGAGAGATGGTGAGGATGTTAACATCCTGAACTACTTCAAGGTTGAGAACATAAATACTAAGCAGCGTATAGAGCTTCATTGCAAGTGGCTTCCACCTGAAACTGATTAGCTGCTGATATGTTGTGATGGCGCAGCTACAAATAATCCTGGTGCTGCTGGTTTAGGAGTTATTGCACGAAATAGCAGTTGTGAGGTGCTAGGTGCCGTTTCTATGGGTTTAGGAGAAAAAACCAACTACTTAGCAGAAGCAATGGCTGTCATCTTTGGCATGCATTGGGCTAAACAATGGGGAATGAAAAATCTTAAGGTGAGGTCTGATTCACTGTCAGTAATACAAGCTTTCAACAATGGTTCTATTCCTTGGTAATTACGTTCAAGATGGGTGCAAGAGGTGATGTTCTATGACTCAATTGTGTATGAGCATGTGGTTCGTGAAGCTAATTTCAGTGCAGATGGGTTAGCCAAGAGAGGTGCCCAGTTGGCAGATGGTGTATTGGAGACGTATGTGGGTTGCCCAAATCTAATTCAGGAGGTGGAGAATCCAAGTTCTATTTACACAAGTACCAGATTCGTGTGAGATGTTGTCCTTTTCAGACTCTACTGAAGCTGAATCTCATTGTTGCCCGAGTCAGACGTCTGAGTAGGGAACAGGCTGGTTCAGTGAGTCTGTTTTATTTCTAGTTTCTTCTATGGGCTTCAGTTTTGTTTTTTGGGCCTGCGAGCCTAATTCCTATTTTGGTGTTTTCTGGGCTTCGAGATTAGACTTTAAGGTTCAGGCCACTATCCAGATAGTAGTCTTTTTTGTACATTTCTAGTCTGGTTGCTAATAGGCACTCTGGGTTGCTAAGCGGTGTTTGTGTATAGCTGTTAACTCTTGTACAATTTTCCATCACAAGATCTTTAATGAATTATTAGCATCCTTGACCGGAAAAAAAAAACTGGTATACTTTTCTCTGCCTCATCAGAGTACTTTAGAGGAGATGATGTTACACACCTCTTCTACAAAGAACGAGTAAGAGAAGAAGACTACTCCACAATAGCGAACAATTTCAAAAATCACCCGGTTCGTGCAAGTAGAAAATTTGCTTTACGCCAAATAATTGGATCTTGCAACATTCTTGTGTGTCTCTAGGATTTTCACGACAGCGTACAAGATCCTATATTACTTATGAATCCAGCAATAGGTGAGTACCTCGTTCTTCCAGAAATAGACTCACGGCCACGTAGAGGACAAAGAATTTATGGAAAAGATGTAATATGAGGTTTCGCCTATTGTGAAGGCAACAATAAGTATAAGGTAATTATAATTGATGTTGATGGCTCATTGGAGATATTCAGTCTAGGCGACAAGAAGGGATGGAGGGTCATCACAGAAGTACCGTACGTATTTATGGAATCTGGTTTATATGCAAATGGGTGTATTTTTTGGTTTGATCATTCCGTCCACCCTTATAGAAAAAAAATAATATCCTTCGATTTGGATACTGAGAAATTTCAATTACATACGTCACCACCATATAATCAGGTTCCTGGAGGGTTTTATTTGGATGATCACCCAGATGTTGGAATGATGATGTTTGGAAGTACTCTCTGCATTTACTGCCAACATGATGACTTTTCCAATAAAATGCCCAGGATTAATTTTTGGATCAAGAACAAGAATAAACATCCTGAGGTCACTTGGGAACGTGAGTCGAGCATTTTCTTGGAAAAGCCATACAATATATGGCCGGCGTTTAGGCCGTTGGCCTTTGGAAGTAACCAGAACAACTTATTCAAGAACATCTTATTATGGGACCGCCATCAATTATCTTGTTACAATACTGAAACTGGAACTTTGAAGGAAATTATGGACCTTGTCCTTGGCAAACATGGATAAGAGTTGTTCTTCACATGATGAACAATGTCTCATTCAAGGATTTTGGAGGACCTCGATACAATACATTTTTTTGAAGGATTAATGCTACTCTCTAGGGAAATTATTCAAAAACAATACAAGTATTATTTATGTTCTTATGTATTCAGTTATGTATCTCAGTTTGTACTTCTTGTTTTTTATCTGGATGTTAGTATTTGTATTTTTTTTAATGGTTTTAAGTTTTGTGCGTGTAATACTCTTTTCTTTTTTGTATATTGTGCCTGTAATACTTAGTAGTAATATTCCTTTCATGTTAATTTCGGGTATCCTTAATTTGGTTTTCATTTATTCATTCACTGCACGATTGCCTCCAGCATTTGTACTTACTTTATTGACTGAGCCAACATACTTATAGTCTTGCCTAATTCATAAAAAGAAAATGATTCATTAAGAATGTGAAGGATTAAATAGTTCAAGTCATTCAAAACAGAAGCTGAAACAAAACCTATTATAGTAGATTGACCTAGTAATCGCAGACTATCCATCTGCTTATTACATAGCTTGTTAATTTATTTGACAGACCAACTACTAAAACAACTAAGATCAAATCAAATGTCCTTAATGATGTTTTGGTTCTCCTTTGACAGTAAGCTTGCATCCTTAATGATGTTTTGAATCTCCCTTGACAGTAAGCTTGTTATAATTAACTTGTGAAAATGCCGACTCCCGTAACGGTAATGCGTTGTCTTCAAAAGGATCAAATCCATCCATTCCCTCCTTTAAAAACTCGTAACATTCTCGTGCAAGAGCTCTTCTCCTTCCAGATCTTAGTATTGCAAACGAGCACAAGTTTGTTGAAATCAAATGATTTATAGGTGAAATAGCATACATATATGCATATATATTTGAAATAAAAAGAGGTTAAAACATAATGAATACTCACAAATGTTTATGACAAGATTGGTTTAGGTCTAAAGGTTATCTACTGAAGGGCCGATAAGCTGACAAGAGGAACATACTCGGCGTACAGGAGCTGTTAGCATTGGTCAGACGACTGGCAACTGAAGTAGTCCTTCAAGTGGAACCTGGCCTGGGAAGCTGAAAGCCTCAGATGACTCAAAAGAAGATATTCAAAGTACGAATGATTAATGATTAATGGAACTTACTAGATACTTTATACTGCCTATTATTGTACAACTATAAATATCAATCTTGAGATCATTTGTAAAATAAGTTTATCTCTCATAATCAATAAGAAATACACTTTCTCTCTGAATTCTGTTAATTGTTATTTGTATTCCGCCATTGTTAGCTAAACCAAAGCTCTACCGGGCAGTTAACCGAAATATTCAGATAAACTAAATAACTAAATTACACACGATTAAACCAAGTACAAAAATTATATATCAAATTGTGGAGGTAATATTCTAAGTACAAAAATACACATCTTCATTGGCGCCCACCGGGTCTTGAAACATAATTTTGCAAGACTTATTTGTTTAAAATTTTGATTTCAAGTTGAACCTATGATATCTCTTGAAATTTTTTGATAAAACTTGATTTCTGAAGAAAATTTAGTTTCCTAAAGAACTATATCTGGATTTTAGAAAGAAAACATGTTTTCAAACTTAGATCTAGTTTGATTCAGGTTTGAATTCAATTCAAATTACTCAGAAAAGCTAGATCTCATAATCAAATATGAAGATCAATGCAAAACAAAGTACATAATAACGTTGTTTTATAATGTATATAACAAATTGTTTGCTACTTATTTTCATGAGAAACAATGATGATCTGCGTAAATATGATGATTCAGAAACTACATACTCATTTTCAAATGTGTATTCTTTTCGATTTCTTGAAATCGCCGGTAAACCGCCAAGTATCACGGAAGTTTTTCGAAGATTGAAGTTTTAAATTTGCAGATTTACTTATTTAAGCTACTTTAAATCATTACTATATTCGATTTATTATTATGATCGTTGCTAGGTGATAAAACTTATTCTTATAATCTAATTAGATATAGATCTGAAATATTTGAGTATGATACACTAGTATTAAGTTGACGATCAGTGTAAACGTCTAAAAATGCTGCTTATGACTCATTAATTAAGTAAATCTATAATTTAGAAATTGATCTTGAGTGTTTGATGAATTCTCAATTTGAAATTTTTGATAGACCGATCTTTTCTTTACAACCTACTCTGGAAATCATCTGAGAACTTCAGATCTATTAAGATTAGTCTCTTATTGTAACATTTAAATTGTTACACGCGTTAATTCTAAGAAGATGTAGAATTAGCAAAGTTCGAAATGCGAAAATTCATGGATCCAAATGTTAAAGTCATTATAATGATAAGATATGAGAATCAGTGCAGCTTACAAGTATTATATGAACTTGCATCAGCAGAAATTAGATCTTAAGTACCTCTAATTTGTTTAAAATTCTCAAATCTAAGAGATAGACAATACGGTATTTGAAAATTTAAACCTAATATTTGCATCATACAATGATAGATCTGAAAAATATTAAATAGTCTAATTATCAGACGATTTATTGATGTTTCACGAGAAAAACAGTTGATCTAAGAAAACATTTTGTTGGTGAAGGATGCCTCCCAAGAGATTACCTGCCAAAAAAGTCTGTATCTCACCAAACAGAGTAAGTACAGAGGAGCTAGAGCTAACAAACAAAAGGCGTGATGCTACTCATGCACCAAAAACATATGTTGTAGGAGAAAGACGAACAAATCGTCAGACGACTGACAACATTGATCAAGCTCATACCAATACTCAGGACAGGAATGTGGGAAGACAAAATCATCTCGTACCTAGAACTGTGATTGGAGCAAATGAAGAGCCTACTGCAATTATGGTCGGAGAAGGCGTTACTACAAATCTAGTCAGAGATTTATTGAGATAGAGAAGACAACAAGGCGAACGAATCAGTAACATAACTGAAGATATGTACAGTGATCTGCTATAATCAATTAGCCTTTTGTCTTCTCAAGTAACAAAGTTTGGAGAACGTCAGACGTCTGAGCCAAAAGCAAGAAATAATGATCAAAGTGCCCAAAATCATCACCTTGGAGAAGAGTTTCGTCAGACGACAGGAACAACACATGTAAATTCACCACCCTCACTTCCAAGGAAAACTTAAACCAATCCCGACGTGTTTCTCAGTTACCCAACATGCAAGCTAATGATAATTCATAAAACAATTTGGTAAGTCGACTAAGACACCAGAGCTTCGAAGTTGCTCGAGAAAAAAATAACCAAAGACATGCCTCAGTACAAAACTGGCAATCTTTGCATTCTGCTGATGAGAGTGAAGACATAATACTCCAATGAAAAGAATATTCAATGAACAAGAGGAGAAGTTTAAGCAAATGATGTTTCAAATCAATCAAGAAAGAGATAAGCATGATCCTAGAATTAAATTCCAGACTGGACCACTTACGAGAGAAGTTAGATAATGCACCTTATCGGATAAATTCATCCTGCCAACCTTTGAACCTTTCAAAGAAGATTCAGATCCAAATTGAAAAAGCAGGGATACCGAGATATACCACTAACTTTTTGTTTTCGTGAACTCTGTTGCTTATACTACTTGAACGATCTCACAAATCAATATTCAAGTATTCACCCGAGTAATCTCAAAGGTTATATGATCAACAATTGGATTTATGCAGTACTTTTAATTATATAAATATAATGCGGAAGATAAAAGTAATGCACGACACAAGAAGTTTTGTTAACGAGGAAACTGCAAACCTAGCAGAAAAACCCCGGGACCTCGTTCAGATGTGAACACCCTTAGTATGAACGGTATACAGACGCTAGCCTACTCTCAGACTTCGGACTGGACTGTATCGAGACTGAATTCACCCTACAAGCAATTTAGCTACCAATGTGCTCTTACGTCTCTTGGCTCCCGCAGTAGCCTACGTACTTGATTCCCCTAGCTGACGTCCTTTACAGGCCTAGGAGTTGCTCCACTTTCCTTCGTGAAGACTAGCGCTACCCTGCCTCTAACAGGACGCCTAAAAGTATCCAAGTAATTAAACGAGGATACGATTGTGATTTCCTTTAGACTTAAAGTCAAGGTTAATGGAAATCGATATGTTGAATAGGGCTTATTGATCTAGCCTAAAAAACTTTACCTCCGAACGCGAGACGAACTTAGTATGAAACCTAGTTCGTGATTTGCGTTTGGGAACTTCTAGGGTTTACGATACAAGATCTACCTTACGAAGTTTCTATCAAATCTTGGTCGTGATAAGATTGAAAGAATTCAATCGACCCAAGATACAAGATGGAATTTACTTCCGACCTGTGCTTCACGATCCTCAAGTGAAGTCTTTTCAATAGTCGTAGTCCTAAAAGGACTTCGAGATGACGACCAACCTTTATGTAAGGATACACAGATGTGTAGAGGATTGAGATTGTATCTTGCAGAAGGTCGTCTATTTATAGTGATCACCAAGGGAGGCTTTGCTTAAAGTTTAAGCAACCTTGAGTAGGGCTCAAGCAAGTTCCGGAACTAGGAAAGTCCATAGCTTGAATACCCATTCTCAATCTTCTAAGAACTTTGGACTAAGCCAAAAGTTAAAGAAGACTCAACCTTGTTTGAAGGTTCGCAACTTCTGGTCCAATGCTTGTTTGGACATCGCTTTGCGACTTCTGGTCCAAATACTTAGTTTGAACATCGCTTGGATTAAGTTATTGAATTCCATGGGCCAAGACACGACAAGTCCGAGAACTAATTATGTCTAGACCGAAAACTTCCAACCGAAAACTTCAAGATATGGAAGTTGGAAGTTTTCGCATGGCTTATGTGAACGCGTACACAGAGCAGTCCTTAGAGTTCAGGAGAATTCAGGAGAATTCTTGAACTTGTATGTACGCGTTCATACAGACTTAGCTCGTTCTCTGAAATCCCAATGGTGGCATATGTACATGTACGCGTTCATGAACGCGTTCACCGTTTGGAGTTGTTTCAAGAGACAACTCAACATACTCTACCTATACAAATTATCACAAGTGTGACAAATGCAAAGGCGAAAATCCTAGAATACCTTCGGATCATATAAACAACATCATAGACTATTGGTATGATAGAAATGGTAAAAACGATACGGAAAGGGAATACCTTTCTAACCTTCAGCGAGGACGTTATGATTTATCAAGTAGTAAGCTTCGGTCTTCGTCTTCATCAGTCTTCGTCTCGATTACCTAGAACTATCCTAGTCCGAGTTGTAGAGTTAGACTTATCAAGGATTGTGTTTTTATCTCATAAACTTTACAACTGACTTGAGATAGCAACATCAGTGGGTTCAACCGAGCAATGCTCTAACAATCTCCCCCTTTGTCAATTTTAGTGACAAAAACCAATCTTACATATGGATTCAAAAAGTAAAATCTTTTAGCCCTAACCATAATGTACTTGATCTTCTTGTAATCTTCAGCGTCTTCAGATAAGAGTGTTCCTGCAAGCGAAGATTCAAGGTAGAGATAATAAACTCAAAGTCACCACACATCTTGGTTTCTAGAAGGACATAGTCCAACAAGAGTTTGTTATGCAATTGAGTAGTATGTAAAACTTGGTAAGCATATTGCATCGATGCTTCAAGATACTACACAATTTGATATATTCTCCCCCTTACTCAATACACTAATTTTTGTTATGCCATGACAAGCACATCGATTTTACTCCCCCTATGACAATGTCGTAGACAATTGTCGTAGTAGATAGAAAGATTTTACTCCCCCTTACTACAAGATTTCTCCCCCTTTTTGTCATAAAATTGACAAAGAAAATAAATATATGAATCCTCATAAAATCGCAATAATCAATGTAGACAAAGGTAAACATACCTGAAACGAGAGATAAAAAGATGCAATTATCTCGTAGATTCCACAGCCGCACTCCCCAAAAAGATATTACCATGAAGCACAAGTTCAAAAGAACTCTCCCCCATTATGTGTTATTCCATAAGGAACAACGCGACTATAGCTCATTTAGAATTTGATATGAGTATGACATAGAGATGATAGAGTCTCTTTTACTCATTGGATGAGCTTATGTATAGGAAAAATTAGTAAAACTCAATTTGTTCTCAGAGGATTTTTCATTTTTTGAAAAACTCGCATGCTTGAGTAAAAAGCAATAATGTTCCCCAAAATATGTATGATTATTGTTTCTAATAAGAATTTTCACATTGAACTAAGTTTATCATCAACAACATGATTAAAATTTTTCTAAGAGCATGTTCTTCTTAGCTTAGCTTATCCTTCTGATTGTTCCTATGGATACTGTTCTCGACTCTTGCCTTAGGAGCCAGAGGCAGGGAGAATTTCAGTGGTAGATTTAGAAGTGTTGATATTCATATCGAGTCATTATATTTTGGACTCATCTTGGTATGTAAACACCATGAAAGATGGCTCACTGTTGTTTTAGGGGTAAAACAATAATGAGAATATGAGGGGTAAAGTGTAAAGTGTGATGATGTAATAAGAAGTTGTAATGGTATTCGAGAGGTCAAGATCGAACAAGACTCGCCTAAACCAAGAAATGGCCGTTCGAGTATTGCTTCAGTTACAAGAAGAGGATATAGGGTTGGTTTAGGGAGGGAAGCAGAGAAAGATGAGATCAGAGAATTGCTATAATTTATGTGATGTTGATGATTAAATTGCTAAAAAAGAATGGATATTCAGTTCTCACTAGATGTTGAATGCTGAATGAGAAGAGTTAATCAATTATCGATAAGACAGATTGATTATACTTGCACTGAATCAAACTGTTGAACTTGTCTGTTCGTATTGTTGTTGTTTCCAAACTGGTCGAGTGACCTATTTATAGCAATAAAATTCCAACTGATCTCGTAAGAAGTGGAAGAAGTGGAAGAGTGGGAGTGAGGAGTGAGTGGGGTCAGTTGTTAAGAGTCTTGCGCCTAATAATAGGGAAGACTAATAACCCACTATCTTATCCCATCTTTCCAGTAACGTTCACACGACTTAGTGTCTTTCCCGTTGAGTGATTGAGCCGTTGCAATCACACGTGCCGTAGACCGCCAAACCAAAACCCTAAAGAATATCCCCCCATGTAACTAATCTTGATTCTCGTAAGATTTGTTAAATATTTGTTAAGTCAAAGATGACTAGGTGCAAGTCGTACCAATTACTGGTAAACTCAGGACTTTGCGTAAAGATAGAGATTAAGCGATAAGCTTGTATATCTCTTTGAGATTTGGTCTAAGGATTGAGCCGGGCAATCGCTATTTAAACCAATGAGATAAGTCTAGCATTGAGCCCTGCAACCTCCATTTAGACTGATAAGATAAGATAAGTCTAAGGATTGAGCTATGCAATCACCATTTGGACTGAGAGGATTTCAACAACTCTCTGTGGCAATAGTCAAGTAAATACGACTTACAATTTGCCATAAATATGAGAAATTGGCTTGTGGCATGTAATGCACCAATTCTCTGAGTAATGAAGACATATGAATGTCCAAAATAATATAAGTCATTGCCATGAGCCATGATTAAGAATTATAGCACTGATTTATAGAAGCAAATTCATAATCAGGAAAACAGACGAATGATGCTATCACAGCGTAGCCATCATCAAGAATGCATAAGCATTGCCAATCCAAGACCTAAAGATAGGCCACAATAATCATAATAAGCTATGTTGCATTAGCATAATTATCCTATTAGGAAGTTAGGCATAGGATGTAAAAGGATAAGCCACAACATTACGTTATTTTCAGATTTCTAGACAGCTTGCGCGTCGTCCATTCATAAAATCATCCAGGCCAGCCTATATTCTATAAAATCCCGAAATTTTAGTATGTTATAGGGAACTCACAGAGGAAAAACTTTCGTGAAGGAAGCGCCCCCTAATTGTTCACGGATTGGGCTGTAAAAATCATCCTTCAAAGAAATTCGTAATCTGCCAGATTTCCGAATTTGATTAGGAAACTAGAGTATTATGGACTCAATAAAATCCATAATCCTCTAGGACTTGAATCAGTGGGACCCATAAATAGAGGGGAGCTAGGAAAAGATATACTCTAGCTCTAAGAGAGCAAAGATAGCCGTGAGGGAGAGGACGGCCATGGACCTCCATGAGTACAAGCGAGAGGAAGCCATAAGGCCTCCACAAATTAGGGCGAGGGAAAGCCATAAGGCCCCCATAAATTAGGCTAAGCATGGCCATAAGGCCACCAATATTTGGCCAAGGCACGACTTTGGGACTCCAAGAGTTTGGCCAAGGCATAGCCGTGGAGCTCCACAAGTTTGGCCAAGTCATGGTCGTGAGCCTCCAAGCAATAAGCTAGGGCATGGCCGTGGATATCCAAGAAACTAAGCAAGGGGGATGCATGGGCATCCAAAGACTAGGCAAGGGGTGGCGTAAGTCCCCCAAGAAGTCAAGCAAGAGTGATGCCATGAGCATCCAAAGATAAAGCCAAGCTATAGACGTGGATGCCCAAAACTAAGGGCAAGGATTGCTGTGGGCATCCAAAATCAGGCCAAGGAGGTGGCGTGGGCACCCAAGTGCCAAGGCAAGCTAATGGTCATGGATATCCAAGGTTAGGGCAAGCTAATGGCGTGGACATCCAAAGGCTAAGGCAGGGCGATGGTCATGGGCCTCCAAGGACTAAGGCAAGGAGAATGTCGTGGGCATCCAAGGATGAAGGCAAGCTAGTGGCCGTGGGACTCCAAAAGTAAGCTAGGGCATGGCCGTGGACCTCCTTAGTAGTGAAGTGAGCTACTTAGAGTGAAGTGAGCTACTTAGAGTGAAGTAAGATACTTAGAGTGACGTGACCAGGGCTAGGAGGGAGATCTCCTAGCTTGGGGAAGGCGTGGGATTGGCTTAGGGCCAAGATTTGGATGGGCTCGTTCATGGACTTGAGCTAGGCAAGTCGAAAGACATGATATTTCAGCACCAACAAAGGGGGCGTGAGCAAGGGGGGATATGGATGGTCGTGGGCCACCCATAGGCGTGAATTAGGTCAGGGAATTAGGATATGGCGAGTTTGGACAAGGTACAGGCACGAGATAACTAAGGCGCGTACACAGGCACTGGCGCACGCACAGATATTTCACGTGTAGGCTAGGGATATGGACCATGCAACTAGGCTAGGGTCGTGAGATATCAAAATACAGCTAATGGTAATCAAATATCTTATCCCTATTGTAAAATAAATTCATACCTGGTCTCAAGCTGTTCCAGGATGCCAGAAATTGATGCGAAATTACTCCTGTGACCTCCTCGCCAAAAACCACCATCAACATTAAGTCCCCTGCGCAACATGGAACCGTGAGTGTTCCAGGGTGAGCATAAGTTGATGGACTAGCTGCATCCGCATAGAACCCTTAACCACAAACATGAAGCCCGATCTGGACCTTGTACTTTGGAGTACTCGCATAAGCTTGACTTGTGATAATCTTGTCATCTTATTCATGACTCTTTTGTGCGGCCAACTCCGCCTAATCAGAAGTTCGTTAGCGTCGCAACACAAGAGACCAATACTGAAACTGTATCTTTCGGTGTCATCCGTCTTCCGGGTGGAGTATCATTTTCCCCAGATAGAAACAACTCCATGGCGACTCCTTTAAGTGATAATCAAGTCCCCAATCCGTTGGCAAAGGATTGGGTAACGGTAAGGCTTCATTCTCTTTGCTACATTTTCACTTTTAGTAGAAAAGTAAAAATCCCGTCAGATTTTCCTGTTTCGAGTCGCGTCACGAGAATGGCCATAAAATCTTCATCCGATGGCGGATTTCGATGATTGGCCCCAATTTAGAAAAAGGACTTCAGTAGATATCACCTCAAAGAAGAAAATCTGAATTTCACGCATTTTTGCTCGTTATTTTATGTGTCACAAAGTGACGCCACGTCCAGGAATGCTGCAGTCTGTACGCTGTTTAGTAGAAAAATCATTCCGGCCAGTATATTGCTCCAAAAATTAATCCCTTTTAGCACGTAATAGGAAACATCCATACTAACAACTCTCGTGAAGGAAGTTTCTTCATATCTCTTACGGATTTGTACAGTTTTTGAGTCTTTCGCTGTACTTCGTAAGAATTCAGAAGTCAGAAAATTACTTCTTCGAATAACATCGTGAATCCTTTGATATATCTTCTTTCAATGATTTTTCTTCTTTATTTGATGTAGGATAGACCTGCTACAGGAGTCGAGAAGTTTTCATTTGTTCCCTTTGAGCGGAACCCAGTGCTTGAAGAATCGACTCCGAATACACCGCCCAAATCCACTGACATGATTACTGAGCAGAAAAAAAGTGGAGACTCCACAGGGCCTACACAGGTTACCTTTTGTCAACTCCTTTAACCCGAAAATAAAATATTTAATATTTTATCCTCATCTTGTTTGCTCTTGCAGCCTTCTGGGGATATAAAGAAGAAACGAATGACAGCTACTTCTTCGGTAAAAAGATCAGTGAGAGCCAAAACCTTAATAAGGATTTTGACAATGTTGCTGACGAAAATCTTCCCAATGCCGAGGTAAATTTGATAATCTTCTTATGCTAAGCTTTCATTATATGGCTTGAAACATATTATTAAACTTCTGCTTGCTTCGAACCATTCTTTCAGCTTGTCGCCAAAGAAACACAAGTCTCTGAGAATACCGACATTGCTGGTGGAAATGCTTCAACTGAGTGGGCTCTTCTTGAGTTTCCTCATGCCGGTTTGGCATATAGCCCTCCTCATGAAACGACTCTCCCTGGTCATGTACTAGTGGGAGGATTTAATGTCCCAGAGAGACACGTCCCACTGTACGAAAAGATATGGAATCGTCATGGTCACTTCGTCATTGCTGGAAGAAGTACCTGCTTCCATACATGTGTTGGTATTGTAACCGACCTTATGAACGCGATTTCAAAAATGGAGGCTACCCCGCTGAGAGACGTGACTAACGAGGCATTGGATGAGGTAGAAGATTTGATTGATATCTTCAAGACATTCGAACTCAATTTGTTTTGGCTTCAGGCGAGAATCCAATACATTCGATTGAGGCGCGCTGTTGTTGGTCGATTCACCCATGATTTGGTGAAGCAAGAAGAGATAAATCATGCTGCCATGACCGAGGAACTCCGTAAGTCAACTGAAGAGGTGAAGAAGAACACTGCTCATATTGCTCTAATAAAGAAGGCAGCTGATGAAGGAGCGAAATCTTCACTAGATGGTTGTTTCTGAAAGGTTTCAGGAGCAAAACATTTTCTCAGTAGAATTTTATTTTGCTTTTATTTGGTTTTATGAACAAACGGTTTGTAGGAATTGATTGTTTTGAACTCATAGATTTTGAATTTGAATTTTTGAATTGAATTGCTAAAAGGAAAGAGATTGCTTGCACTTTTATTTTGAAGGAATTGGAAAGTGAATCTTCATATCTTCTTGAACCACTTGCCATTGATCACCATGTTTGAAACCCTTTCATGTATTGCACTTATCATGTATCGTGCATTAGGCATGACTCGAGATATGACATAGGGTCCTTCCCAGTTTGGTGTGGACCCTGAACTAGAAGTTCTTCTTCGATTAGTGCGCCGCATAACCTTATCCCCTTCTTGAAGAGCAGTCTTAGGAACCCATGACATCTCAGGTGTCTTTCGCCTATATGATCGTTGCTTTATCCAGGCCCACTTATCTGCAGTGGCCTTGATCTCCTCACGAGGTGCCTCAGAGGGTTTGATAGACTTGATGCGATCAAGTTCCCACGTCAGAGAATTATCCAATCCTTGTGTAGGGACACGTTGGATAGGATTTCCATTAAGTAAATAATTCTGAATAAAGTACTTAAAATTATTTTCACGTACCTCTTTGAATATCACCAGAGTTTCGGACCCCACATGGTACTCCAGCTTTCCCACATTGCAGCTTTCTTGGTCAAACATGAACTCTTGGCCTTTGATGATTACTGGTGAGATTGTAGGCACAAATCTCTTCCCATGGAGCCAGGGACGTCCTAAGATCATGTCGTGCTCCTCATCCTCTTTGATTACATGAAACTTTGCTTTGGTGCGAGCAGAGTCCACCTTTAGATCCAAAGTAACATGACCATATATGTCTTGGAGATTTCCTTTTGAATCTTTTGTCACTGTGGGATAATAGATGACATCCCGTCTGGAAATCCCAATTGCTTGAAGTGTCTTGATTGGAATTAAGTTAACCATGACACCAACATCAATTTGAACTTTCTTGAAATTGGTACCTTTGAGACGAGCGGAGATAAGTGGTATTGGAACACGCTCCCCTCCCGCCATCATCTCTGGTGTAACTTCGTTAGGATTTGGCTGAGCTTCTTCATGTTTTTCAGGTACAGGTAGCTCTTTGCCGCTAGCAATGCAGTTGAAGGCGGCAAAAATGTTTCTTCACTGACTTCTAGAAAAATGCAAGAGCTCGCATAAATTCTCCATCAAATAATTAGCAGTTTGCTTGACAGATTCTCCGGAGATGGTAAAATTTCGAATGTTGGGCTGATGTTGACGTTGAGGTTGATGCTGAGGGAGTGGATTCTTATGCACGCCCTCAGTCCCCAAGTTCAACTCTCCTGACTCGATCTTTTCGTTGAAGATTTGCTTGAGTCGATGGCACTCGCTGGTGGGATGATTGACGAATATATGAAATGACAATACTTGGGATCAGTCATTTCTCGTGCTGTAGGCTCTCTCCGCACAGGAGGTAACTTGATAGCACCATCTTGAATCCATGCTTCCAGGAGCTCTATCACTTCATCCATAGTACAGGGGAAATCAGGAATTTTAGGAAATTCCCTTGGTTGTCGTGGTGCTTTTGGTGCAGGAGCATTAGCTGGGACCCGTGCAGGAGCCTGAGATTGGGCTGGGGCTGCACGTTTTAGTTTTGGGGCCTCAGGAGTAGGCGCCTTCCTCTTAACACCTTCAGTGACAGCATGAACTGAGGGAAAAGATCTATATTGCTTGTTGACGAGTCGTTTGCTGGCACGTGTTTCACCACGACTTTCTTTAGCTTTTACAGGCCTGGGCCTTTCTAGTAACGCAGGTGCAGTAGTGGCGGATCGTTTGGCAGACTTATGGAGCTTGGTGAAATTGTTAATATCCAGATTCTCCAATAAGGCCCGATATACTGGTATCATTCCATTGATGCAAAGCTTCACTAACTGCAACTCTGTCACGTTTGGATCATTGCAATCCACTGCACGAAATCTGAACCTCGTCACATAATCATCTGGATGTTCATTGTTTCGCTGATAAAGTCTTCCCAAATCGGAGAGTGTGAGTTGCTCAGACACGAAGAAGTACTTCTTGAGGAAAGCATTAACCATCTGGCTCCAGCTGAGAATGTTGTTGGGAGCTAGATTATTATACCAAGTGTACGCCTTTCCCGTCAGAGATTTCGAGAATTCTTTGAGACATACAACTTGATTTCTTTCATGTATTCCCAATGATTCTAGGAAGCGAGAGATATGTTCTCGGGCATTCCCAATACCATTATACATCGAGAATGAAGGCCTGACATATCCTTCAGGAAGAGACTCACGTTGAATTTCAATTGGATATGGAGGTTGATGACGATGAAACAAATCTGAATTCTCCATGCTCTGAGCTTGCAAGAGATTCTGTAAATCTTCACGAGTAACAAAGTTGTGTTGAAAACCCATGCTTGGCTCACGTGTGGTGTGGACACGAGTGTCTTGATCATCAGGAATAACATGAATCTGAGAAGGACCCGCCCTGTTGGAATGAGCTAGGGGATCCGCACGTGCAAACCCTGAGTTTGTTGGAGGCGTCAGCTTCTCTGAAAGTGTCCTCAAGCAAGTCAGCAACTCCATCTGGGTTTTCACCATATTATTCTGACTTAAGGCTAGATCTTGTTGGGTCTTCATGAGATCCATGATGCTAGGTGAGTCTTCAGTACTCCTTGTTTCTCCTGTGCGGGGCTTGAAGAGAAAAGCTTCTGTGCGGCTTGAGATAGGAGTGTAAGGAGTGGGAGAGATGGTGGTAGTGGTAGTCCCCACCATATGAGATAGGGGGGACGTGATATTGGATAGGATAGGCGTGGTGGAACCCACCACAGGGGATGACACGCCCAAGGGATAAGAGGATAAGGTGGACCCCATCTGGGTTGAGGCAGACACAAAATTAGGGTTTCTGGTTGTGATAGGGTTCACGTTTTGGGTGGTGGGGCCAGTAGAGGTGATGGCGCCACTAACTTGGGTATTTGTGACCCCACTTGCAGTAGATGAACTCGTGGGACCACTAGGGATATTTGGAGAATTTGTGTTCTCAGAACTCTGCCTCCAAGTTTCAACCATATTTTCTTACAACCGAGATAATGACCTCCCCCTGTGGTCACCAAATGTTTTAGGGGTAAAACAATAATGAGAATATGAGGGGTAAAGTGTGAAGTGTGATGATGTAATAAGAAGTTGTAATGGTATTCGAGAGGTCAAGATTGAACAAGACTCGCCTAAACCAAGAAATGGCCGTTCGAGTACTGCTTCAGTTACAAGAAGAGGATATAGGGTTGGTTTAGGGAGGGAAGCAGAGAAAGATGAGATCAGAGAATTGCTATAATTTCTGTGATGTTGATGATTAAATTGCTAAAAAAGAATGGATATTCAGTTCTCACTAGATGTTGAATGCTGAATGAAAAGAGTTAATCAATTATTGATAAGACAAATTGATTATACTTGCACTGAATTAAACTATTGAACTTGTCTGTTCGTATTGTTGTTGTTTCCAAACTGGTCGAGTGACCTATTTATAGCAATAGAATTCCAACTGATCTCGTAAGAAGTGGAAGAAGTGGAAGAGTTGGAGTGAGGAGTGAGTGGGGTCAGTTGTTAAGAGTCTAGCGCCTAATAATAGAGAAGACTAACAACCCACTATCTTATCCCATCTTTCCAGCAACGTTCACACGACTTAGTGTTTTTCCCATTGAGTGATTGAGCCGTTGCAATCACACGTGCCGTAGACCGCCAAACCAAAACCCTAAAGAATATCCCCCCATGTAACTAATCTTGATTCTCGTAAGATTTGTTACATATTTGTTAAGTCAAAGATGACTAGGTGCAAGTCGTACCAATTACTGGTAAACTCAGGACTTTGCGTAAATATAGAGATTAAGCGATAAGCTTGTATATCTCTTTGAGATTTGGTCTAAGGATTGAGCCGGGCAATCGCCATTTAAACCAATGAGATAAGTATAAGGGTTGAGCCATGCAACTTCCATTTAGACTGATAAGATAAGATAAGTCTAAGGATTGAGCTATGCAATCGCCATTTAGACTGAGAGGATTTCAACAACTCTCTGTGGCAATAGTCAAGTAAATACGACTTTCGATTTGCCATAAATATGAGAAATTGGCTTGTGGCATGTAATGCACCAA
>JAJJMA010029115.1:0-11389 GCA_023529015.1 Papaver nudicaule
CCTTGCATTAACAGCAATGCAAATGTAATCTGTAGTGTTATGTCCCACGTCCTTTATTTTCTTAGTTTCCTGTGAGTCACTCACACTATAGTCCGTGTCATAACCAAAAGTCATATGTATACCACTTCCACAATTTTTAGTTTCTTGACCCAATACAGTTGTCTCATCCGCAGTAATGTCATCGACATGAGCAACAGTTACGGAACTAATCACAGCTTCTTTTTCATGTTCACAAGTTCCTTCCAAGGCAGTATAACGATCATCAGTAATACCACGCCTATGAACAGCAGCTTTGGAATCAAACACGGCCACTTTGACATGCTTACGGCTCCTTTGAACAGCTCCACCTACCCCTGACTGTTTTAGGATATACAAGCCACTAACACGGCTTCCTTTCATGATCAATTTAGTCCCTTGATAAACCTTAAGTACTCCACCATAACAAGAATACTCAAAACCTTGGAGATCTAATTGGGAAAGACTAATTAGATTCCACTTCAACTCCGGCACATGTTTTACTCCTAGGATTGTTCGAAACTTTCCATCAAACATCCTAATGCGAATATTACCGACTCCCTTAACCGATAGTTCCGAGCCATCGCCAGTAAACACTTTACCACTACACCCCACATACCTATCGAAATATGACCGGTGTGCACACATATGTGTTGTGGTACCGCTATCCATTACCCATCCCTTCTCTTGGTCTACATCATCAGCAACAACCAAAAGAGAGAAATCACTATCATAACTAGTATCATTAACATGGTTAGCTTCACCTTCGGGCCGTTTTGCCGGACCAGCCCCATTACCTTTCCATTTACAATCACGCCTAAGGTGACCCGGTTTGTAACACTTCCAACAAACACCTTTACCGTGTTTCTTTTTCTCTCCAGCATATAAAACATCATCAGAAGAATTACCCTTGCTACTCTTCAATTCCTTTTCTTCGGACAAGAGAGCACTTGTAACCTCATCAAGACTCAATTTAGTCTTTCCATGCTTTAAGTATGTTACCATGTGTTTATACGACGGTGGAAGCGACAAGATGAGACGAAGTGCCGTATCCTCATCATCTACCTTCACTTCTAACGCTTCAAGTTCAGAAACAATCGAATTCAAGACACTTAGATGATCAGCAATAGACGTACCTTCAACCATCTTCAACGTGTGAAATTGTTCTTTCAGGTACAACCTATTTGAACGAGTGTTCGTCATATACAAATTTTCAAGTTTACTCCACAACTCCTTTGCAGTAGTAATCTTTGCAACATTAGCCAAAACATTCTTAGCTAATAACAACCGTATTTGACTTGCAGCTCTTAAATCATGATCATCCCAATCTTCATCTTTAATACCGCTCTCTGCTTTTCCTTTCAACGTCTTTGCTAAACCCGATTGAATTAAAACATCTTTAACTTGGATTTGCCATAAACCAAAGTTAATAGAACCATCAAACTTCTCTACTTCAAACCGCGTAGTACCCGCAGAAATTTTTGTTGCCATCTTGCTTTCCCTTAAAACCTAGCTCTGATACCAATTGTTGGGATTTTCACCACAACACGTACGATCTTTAGGGAATCAAGAACGTTACCAACAACGACAAGAGAAGCAATCAAACTATAAATCAATCACACAAGACAAGGATTTACGTGGAAACCCCAAATTGGGTAAAACCACGGACAAGAACACGATATTATTCAATTACCGTAAAAGATGATTACAAAGAAGACTCTTACCTCTTCTTAACACCTCTCACCTTCACAAGAACAAGAACCCTACGAAGAGACCAAAACTCTAGCAAGTTTTCCACCCTTCAAGAAGAACTTCACCGGTATATCTCTACACCTCTAGGGACCCTTATTTATACTAGTTAGAGATGTATTCTCCAAGTAATGTCTTTCCTAATAATACAAGGAAACCGACCTAAATTAGGACACCTAGAACCCACAAGAATTTACTAGAACATTCTAGAATACGTTTCCTAAAATAACCAATTCTTGTGTTTAGAAATTGAGACAACTTCTACATCTCTCACTCTATAATCTTTATCTCCCATATCTCAAATTTAACATCACAAACGTCACAAAGCACGCAAAGGCAACCTCTCAACATATAGATAGACAAATTTTCCATGAGTCTGAACCTAAAGTATAATCTCAACTTGAGAAACATTACTCCTATATTGGGTTCTGAAATCGACAAAAACTTATAATCACAAGTTTTTGAATCGTAACCAAACCCGAAACATCTCTTCAGAATTCCAAACGGTGATCTTATTACTTTACTTTATACTCTCCAGTACATCGATTCCATACGTAAAAAAATACAACCAGCATAGTGTGCAGAAACCAAACCATTATAACTACCCACAATTTGAATACCACCTCGGGGCTTCTGGAATGGGTACACAATCTTTACAGCATCCTCCTCACTAGATATCACTGATCTCGATTCAACGGTGTATTTGAAATCACCTACTCTTTTTCTTTCTGGTTACAAGTAGTCTAGGCGTCCCACATGAATTTGAAATAGGGCATGGGCTGCTGCAAATTTCAGTTGCATTAGGGCTAATGTTCAAAGTCTTGGGGTGAAAAAATCCCAAGGTTGTTACCAACTTGTCCAACCACATATACTAGTGGCACATGTGGTGGACTTCGATGTTGCGATTTCGCTACAGAGTTGGACAGTTTAGCCAAGCCTTGTTTCAAAAAATGTGCAACATCAAATTGATGTTGCAATTTGTAACAGGGCATAGGCGGCCACAAATTTCAGTTGCATTATGGCTAATATGGTGTAGTTTAAACATCAATGAAACACGGAAATGAAGCTTGAGTTATATTAGTCGATTCTTAATGCGTATCTTTATCAGCTGAGCAGGTGCAAACTAAAATTATTCTTGATTTTCAAGTTCTTTATTTCACAACCGAATGAAAAAAATTTGATTTTATATTTGTTTTTCGTTTTTGTTTTTAAGTTATAAAATTAGTACTTTTTTTAAAGAAAATTAGACATTCGATACCCATTAGAAATCCCTTAGCCCATAAGTGAGGATGATGGAATCATTTTCTTTTGGCAGCCCCTAAATCAACCTTTAGTAACGAAATGCTTTTTGTCAATGACCAAGACCGGCTCTCCCTATAAAGCAAGGAAAACTCAATTTTTTTTTTTTTTTTTGAAGAAATAGAAGAACTAGAAGAACTAATTAATTTATTAGAAAATTAAGATTACAATACATCGCTATAGAAGTGTAGGCAAAGAAGATAAATACAGAATGATCATCTTGTTCTATTTTAGCATTGTCAGTAACTGATTTTAGTTTTGGTTTCTGTCGTCCAAGAAATTTGCAGTTGCTTTGGCTGCGTATTTCTGCACAAATTTATGGGGCCACAAAACAGAAATTTATTTAGGCTACCTCACGTTACGACCGACCTTTGGTTTAAACCCATATTTTTCCGTTGTCATGTCAATTGAGCTGAAATGTTCTGATGCTGCTAATCCAGAGACAGTCCGGTGTTTCCCAATCATACTCTTTTTCCCCGTACTTGGCTGAAAGTTTCAATTTCCTCCTCCATTTCAATTGTTATCATTTCCTCTTATCTAAAAACAGTTGTTTAGTTAGAACCATGCCAATATTCATTCAGTTAAAAATTAGGGGTGACTATTGGCAAAACTAGTTATTCTCAGGTTATATTAAATACACACTTCCAAATGTGTACATAAATGAAGAAAAAAAATCGAAGCTCAGTTTTTTCTTACTCACGGATAATGCATTTGCTGGCATACAAAAATGCAAATTGTTTTCAAATGAGAAATGATGTGATAAATTGCATCAACAAACAACAGAAAAAAAAAAAAACCCATTAGTCATTTGATACGCAACTTTCTCAGTTCCATTCCTTCTCATCACTTGTATGTATCATACCTCATGTACAACTAGTTTAACCTAAGGCTAAGTGACTTTTAACTAGAATCCCACAATTTGCCCTATGACCCAGGATACGACCCGAGATCCAAGATACGAGCTAGGGGTGACCTAAAGTTTACTATTGCGACCCATAAAATATGCCAGATTTAGGGATGTCGCCTAAAATATGCCTCATGTCTCCAAATCTGCATCTCAACCCCAAAATAGTCCTTGTGACTAGAGGTGTAAAGTGTGCCATGCCAGCACGTTAATGGCACAGCACAGCACGCTAAAATTTGGGGACAGCACAGCACGGCACGCGACAAAGCACAGCACAGGCACAACACGCTAGCTTAGTGTATTGTGCCGTGCTTGACTAATCGGCAGCACGGCACAGCACAGCACGCGGCACGAACAAGCACGCGGTACAGCACAGCACGCGATAAAGCACAGCACAGCACGCGGCACAGCACAGCACAGCACGTGGCACGGCTAAGCACGGCACAGCACGTGTAAAGCACGGCACAATGCACTACATTACATGTGTATTTGACACAAAAATGAAATCTACCTAGTTATTAACATTATGTTTTTGTTATTTTGATTAAATTTATGACAGTACATAATATCTAATTTTATTAAGTGATAAAAAAAATATTTAGAAATGTAATTGATGTTGTAAATGTGTCTATTTGACGTTCATTTGATAGAAAACAAATAACGATACAATTGTTATCACATAAAATTCAACTTATGTTTTTTTTTTGTTAATAAAGTTGTATATTATGCAATATATAATATTAAATACAAAATTTTAATTAATTTTTTCAAAATTTATTATAATTAACTTGATAATTTATAAGATTATAAGTTATTTAAATATTTAAAAAACATTTTTTTAGGATGACGTAAATTTAGTGTGCTAGCACAGCACGGCACGGCACAACACGCTTATTCGTGTGCCATGCCCGTGTGCCATGCCGTGCTTTGCTTTTGACTAAAAAAGCACAGCACGGCACAGCACGTTAAAATTGTTGGCACAGCACAGCACGGCACATGGCACGTAAAAGCAGACCTTCGTGTGCCATGTGTCGTGCCGTGCCGGCACGTTTTACACCTCTACTTGTGACTCAAACATTTAACGTGACTTGAAATCTGCCATAGAGTTGGATATAAACTTAGCACAGATTTCGTAAAAAAATGAATACAGAACAAGCTTGAAAGTGCCCGAGTCATATGACGGCTCAAAGTAAAGTGGCTGAAGATGTGCTTGCGGTGGATAGGTCATGTCGTGATATGTCAAGTATCGTGAAAGATTTTAAAGCATTTTTGTGTTTGGGTCGTGGATTATCGTATAGTAGAGGACCTGGTCCTAAGCTTGTCAATTTCGAGTTTGGATCGTTTCCCTGGCCAGCAATGTTGGCACGAGTATGTGAAAACTAATCAAGAATTGAGATAGCAACGTGGGAATGGTCTTCGTCTAATGCCATTGCATTTAACAAAGATAGCGGCAGCCGGCAAGCCAGCAACTACAGAGTAGAAATAGGAATCCATCAAAATTTAAATGAAAGATGAGAACAAAACAACCTGATACACCAGCTCGGGCTCACACATGAAAAAATTACCCCTTTTCATCGATTATATCTACCCAGGTTTACCCGTTAAAACTGAATCAATGAGATGAAACCGAAGAGAACCCCATTTAATAATGAATCACTTGATTTCAGTTATTACCATGCTTTTCTCCTTTCATGTGGGATGCCTATGCTTGATTTTTTATCCAAATTGAGAAACAGATACAGGATCACAAAAGAAACATTTTGTAAATTAGTTCCTTCCTTTTAGTAGTTCCGAAGACATCATATTTCATTTTGAACCTAGTTTTTCAATTTCCTCCCTCATTTCAAACCTGTAAAGATTTAATTTCTAACAACTCTGAAATGAATGTGTAATATCTTTGGCAAATCTTTCACAATAATACGACTCTAGGCTCTAGCAGTAATTCTTGTGTTATTTTTCTTGTTTGACAGGATAATTGACTTTTAAACAACTCAACACATACAAGTTCTTTCAAAGAGATAAATTTATATTGGCAATGAAAACATTTAAAACTTGGTTCTCACTGTCACACAAAAACTTCTTTTGTTCATGCAAATTGCAACTGCAACAACTAGGAAATTCAGATCAGAAGTTACAATGTACACTAGGCTATTAAAGAATAACAACATGATCCTAAATGACTAACAACTGATTTTGGACCTCTTAAAAGAATATATATATATATGTATGATGACGATTCATGAACACATATATGGGTATATCTCAGTTATATCTTGCTCGGAAAGTTCCTCAACCCATGAGAACACAGTAATAATCTCTTTGTTCATTCCCCACAAATGTACCCGAGTTAACTTAAACTAGACTCTCTACATAAGCCTCCATCTCTTAGATATTCTTCATATATTCACACCCTTTCTTCTCTTCCATGTGGAGTTTTACAATATCAACCCACGGAAACGACCATGCATTGTCTAACTTGCTCTCCTCGGTTACAGCTCTCCTTATGTAAAGACACGATGGAATGCCAATTGAAATAAGTTCTTGACGATCAGTTTTGAACAGTTTAGACCAACTCTCTCTCACTCCATAATCTTTCATCTCCCATATCTCAAATTTAACATCACAAACGTTACAAAGCAAGCAAAGACAAAATGAAAAAGGAACAATTTCATAAGGAGAGTAAGAATTACTCCCTCCGTCCCATATTAATTGAGATAGACCAAAATAAAAATAGAACTAGCTCAATCAATATGGGATGGAGGGTCTATATGTTTTCCATGAGTCTGAACCTAAAATATAGATCTCGACTTGAGAAACATTACTTCTATTGGGTTCTCAAATTGACACAAACTTGTAATCACGAGTGTTTGAATTGTTACCAAACCCTAAACATCTCTTCAGAAATCCAAACGGTGATCTTACCACTTTATACTCTGCAGTACATGGATCCCAAACGTAAAAGCTATAACCAACATAGTGTGCGAAAACCAAACCATTATAACTACCCACAATTTGAATATCACCTCGGGGTCGGGGTTTCTTGAATGGATACATAATATTTACAGCATCCTCCTTACCATTATCAATGATTTCGATTCAACTTTGTATACGGAGTTACCTACTCTTTTGCTTTTGGTTACAAGTACTGTTAATATCTCTTTCTCAGTTATCATCAATGGATCTTCTTTTGGATATTTTACTAGCACTAGGGGAGTTAGGCAAGGGTGTCCAGTTTCTCCTCTTCTTTTTAACATTGCTATGGAAGGTTTTTCTAGGTACATGGATAGAGCAGCTGATTTGCATCTCTTCAATGGCTTTTCCTTCACTCCTTCAATTCAAGTAATCAACCATCTTCATTATGCTGATGATATCATCTTCTTTGTGGATCACAACAAAGATGAGTTGCATAACCTCTTTTCGGCTTTACATTGCTTTGAGTACATAACTGGTTTGAAAGTGAATACTTCTAAAACTAGACTAATAGCAATTGGTAATGTACCTGAACTTACAACTTGGGCTGCTGAGTTTGGTTGTGCTATCGATAGCCTACCATTCTTATATTTGGGGATGCCTCTCGGTGCAAAATCAAACTCTAAACAGATTTGGGATCCAGTTATTGAAAAATTTAATGCAAGGCTCTCGTCTTGGAGACAAATCACACTATCTAAGGGCGGTAAGTTGGCTTTATTGAGATTTGGCATTGTCGTTGTACTATTTTTCACTATTCAAAGCTCCTATTTATGTTATCAATATATTTGAAAAGAATATGAGAAACTTCTTATGGGAATACAATGATGGCTCAAAAACCTCATTTGGTAAACTGGGAAATGGTGTGCGCAACAAAAGAGAGAGGTGGCTTAGGTGTCTGCAATCTTAGAATCATGAATCAGACCATGCTAGCTAAATGGTGTTGGAGGTTTGGAGTTGAAAGAAATAAACTTTGGTGCAAAATAATCATGGACAAATACGGCACTGATTATTCCTGTTGGATTCCAGAAATAGTGAGTGAGGCGTATGGCATATCTTGTTGGAGAGCTATTACCAATTCTGCAGAGGAGTTTTTGGCACGATAATTGGGTAGACAGATCAGTTTTTGGCACGATAATTGGGTTGGTAACAGTACTTTGGCTCAGCTTTTCAAAGGTTTATATAGACTGTGTAGAGAGAAAAACACTAAGATTGCTGATATGGTATCCCCTGACGGTAACTGGATGTTTAATTTCAAGAGGCTTCTAAATGCAGATGAAGCAAATCAGTTTGCGACCCTCACGACTATCATTGGTGATTCTCCCCCAACGTTAGACACAATGCAGTACATTAGAAGATGGGCACTACATAGCACATGGGTTTTCAATGTTAAATCTTTATACTCCAAATTAGTAGCGGAAGAAGGTGTAGCTGATTTCCCTCACGATTTCATCTGGAAAAAGGCAATTCCACCTAAGATTAACTTTCCAGTGTGGTGTCTGGTGCATGGAAAAATTAATACAATAGATGTGTTACAATATAAAGGTGTTGATATACATAACTCCTGTATACTGTGTGGAGACGATATCGAAACACAAAGTCACCTTTTTCTGTTTTGTAAGGTAGCACATGTTGGTCGATGGTATTGCCAGGTGAATGTTGGTCATGGGTTTCTCCAGATTCTTTCGGTTCTTTAGCTATTTCCTGGCATCATTCAAGCTTTAGAAGCGACATCGGTAACTATATTTGGGGCCTTATACCAGCAGCAGTGGTTTGGACATTGTGTAGGGAAAGAAATTGTCGTACATTTGAGGAAAACTACAATTACAAGCCTGACAAAGACCTTGGCATTGAAGCAAGATCGTTGGTTCTCACTTGGGCAGCTGCAGCAGGAAAACAAGCTCATTTGAACTTTGCAAGTTCAGTGCTCACTAGTTGGGATGAAACTTTTATGTAACCTTTTGTAATCCAACTCTTTCTCTACCACTGGTAGAGTTTTTGTACATTCTTTTTTTCTTCAATAAATTCTTCTCTTCCGATAAAAAAAAAAAGTACTGTTAATATCTCCATATGTTTAAGATCATAATTAAGTTTCGTATGAGAAAATTACTATCAAGCAAATTATACCATGACTTGCATATGCATCTGGACCTTACTGTAGAAATTGGCGGTAGGTGTATGAGAAAATGGATGAGTAAATCCTCTGTTAGTTTTGCCATTGATCTTCTTCGCTTTCTCTGACTGCTGGTTTCCATCCTAAATCGAAGTACAAACATGAATCCCTAGGCATGGTTTGAATTCTCACAGGATCAGTTGGCAAACCACTAATTTTGTGAACTTAGATAGCTTGTGTTTGTATCCACAAATATTGTTACTTAAAATGTGTATAAGTTCCTTGTCAAATTGAAGGACTACAATGATCTTATCTAGTTTCCCTAGGTAAAATTTAGTGGAAGAAATTTCAAATTGACTCTATGTTACCTTTCATGTTCAACCAAGTCTACTAGTATATGTCATCGTATACATCGTGCGTGGTCGTAGATAAAATTATTGTGAGATGCATGAACAAGTATTTAAATTAATACTCCCTCCGTTTCAATTATATAGGCGGAGGGACCAAATCTCTTAGATTAAGAAAACATTATTGAATTCATAACTTTTTTTCCTGTTTTATCCTTTGTATTTTCTCCAACACAATTATCCATGTATTATAAATAAGGGTATATGTAGGAAAATTTATCTTGGAAATAGAAATCCATCTATAATTTGAAACATCAAAAAACGCTATTTCCGCCAATATAAAAGAAACGGAGGGAGTAGAATTTTTTGCACATGAGGAATAAAAAACATAAATTGGTGTAATTTTTGTAAAGAAAAGAGAAACCATCATGATTGGCAGTATGTTGATTACATTGGTAAGGGATTGTTTTAACTTCAGCCACACTTATCAACAATTCTCTTTTGGTTGATTACACGCATGACTACACTAACTTTAAGATAAAAAAAACAAACAAAAAAAACAACCACGTCACCTTAGCGATTTTCTTTTTTAAACACTTCATCCCTGGTTCCTTCGTTTTTCTTGCCTTATAAAATTATCTTCGTAATTTCCATTTTCCAATTCGATCCGATCCATTCATTTGTAAAGCTATTTATTCGATCCTGGACATTTCTGAAACACCTCTAATAAAAGGACAGATAGTCACTTTTTAATTTCCTCCCTCATCTCAATCTTTGAAATATTACCAATGAACACGTCTTTTAATTATGTCCATGCTTACAAGTTCGAACTAGTCGATACTTACAATCTTCCCCTTGATTTTTATAAACTTTCGAATAAATGAAATTCATGATAAAATAAAAACGCTCACAACTTTTCATCTTTTATCATTCTCACGCACACTTCATTTGTGACCACGTACGTGAAACAAAAAACATTAGAAATATTTAAAAATGAAAATGTCATTTTTTTATGCGGTCGAGGAAATAATGATTCCAATTTGTGGAGATTCTGATTTGTCAATGCTACCTTATTAAACGAGAATCCTTGAGTAATAATGTGTAGCCACTAATATTCATAAATGGCAAATAAGGAGCCTTTCTATTTGAATTGATGTCTTTGACCAAAGGCAAAGGGCACTACCTAGTAAAACATTTGTTTTCAAAATATTAGAGAAGATTAAGGCATCCCTTCTAAATGGAATGATTCTTCACCGATAAGCATATTCATAACAAATTTTAATAAAAATACTTTCAAAACACACGACTCTTCAAAACTCATCTTGCTTTACATTTATATAATATAATTTAGACAGTTTTCACAAAAAAAAATTGAAAAGTTATGTACACCTCTTCACGAAACTTCAAGCAGAAAGATGGAAAAGGTCACAAAACGTAATCTTTGGACATATTTCTGTACGTTAATGAATTAGCCGGTGCATTATAATTGTGTTTCTTTTTGATGAAGAAGAAGATTTATTAGAAGAGGAAAGAATGTACAGTGAAGCTACTTACAAGGTGTAAGAAGCAACAAAACAAACGGTTTAAAGAAAAGTTACATCCCAATTAAACAAAATGCTACAAAATTTCCCTCTTAGACTAGATTTAAACAAAGATGCCATGAATGTAAAAAAGCTCTTGCATTCTGGCATAATTGTAGTCCAGCATAAATAAATACTCTGCCTTTGAAACAAGGGATGATAACAAAAACTGGATAGCACCGGAATATTTCGGTGAGGTTAAACGACCAAGGACGGCTCCAACTGGATAGCTCCAATTGAAGCTACAAATACTTTTGAAGGCTTAGGAGAAGACAATGAAGAGTTCACTGACACGGAATATGAGAGGAACCTCAAATATTGGACCTGTGAGGAGAAGGAATCAAAGAGAAAAGAAAGAGAGCTTCGCAGGATCAATTGGAATGGAAAAAATTGGTAATCCAGATGCGGAAAATTT
>JAJJMA010029148.1:0-15174 GCA_023529015.1 Papaver nudicaule
GACTATTTCGAAAGAATAGAGAAAGTAGAAATAGAAGAATATCCATAAAGTCATAACTCCTACTAACCTTTTATCGATGAAGAATAATTGATGTCTTCTTTGTCTTCACAGTCTTCGTCTTCAAGGTCTCTACTACTTTGTCTATATCCCAATTCCGAAATCTAAACTCTAGTAGGCTAAATCAAGAATTGAGTTTTGACACCTAAAACTGACAACTAGCTTGACATACCAACGCTAGTGGGTTTGACCGGACAATGCCCTAACACAAGATCTACCTTACGAAGTTTCTATCAAATCTTGGTCGTGATAAGATTGAAAAAATTCAATCGACCCAAGATACATGATGGAATTTTACTTCCGACCTGTGCTTCACGATCCTCAAGTGAAGTCTTTCAATAGTCGTAGTCCAAAAGGACTTCGAGATGACGACCAACCTTTATGCAAGGATACACAGATGTGTAGAGGATTGAGATTGTATCTTGTAGAAGGTCATCTATTTATAGTGATCACCAAGGGAGGCTTTGCTTAAAGTTTAAGCAACCTTGAGTAGGGCTCAAGCAAGTTCCAGAACTAAGAAAGTCCATAGCTTGATTACTCATTCTCAATCTTCTATGAACTTTGGACTAGGCCAATAGTTAAAGAAGACTCAACCTTGTTTGAAGGTTTGCGACTTCTGGTCCAATATATGTTTGGACATCGCTTTGCGACTTCTGGTCCAAATACTTGTTTGAACATCGCTTGGATTAAATTGTTGAATTCCATGGGCCAAGTAATGACAAGTCCGAGAACTAATCATGTCTAGACCGAAAACTTCAAGATATGGAAGTTGGAAGTTTTCGCATGGCTTATATGTACGCGTTCATGAACGCGTTCATAGAGCAGTCAATATAGTTTAGGAGAATTCTTGAACTTGTATGTACGCGTTCATACAGACTTTGCTCGTTCTCTGAAATGCCAAAAGCAACACATGTACGCGTTCATGAATGCGTTCACCGTTGGGGTCATTTCAAGAGACAACTCAACATACTCTACCTATACATATTATCACAAGTGTGACAAATGCAAAGGCGAAAATCCTAGAATACCTTCGGATCATATAAACAACATCATAGACTATTGGTATGATAGAAATGGTAAATACGATACGGAAAGGAAAAACCTTTCTAACCTTCAGCGAGGACGTTATGATTTATCAAGTAGTAAGCTTTGGTCTTCGTCTTCATCAGTCTTCGTCTCGATTATCTAAAATTATCCTAGTCCGAGGTTGTAGAGTAAACTTATCAAGGATTGTGTTTTTGTCTCATAAACTTGACAACTGACTTGAGATAACAACATCAGTGGGTTCAACCGAGCAATGCTCTAACACACCTAGTCTAGGTAGGCATGAGCATGAAGGACGCGTGTTGAAGTTGTTACCTCTCAATCCTATAGCGCAACAGAAGGATAGAGAGACGTGTCGATCACCAAGTGGATACCCAAGCGGTGATGAGTCACCATAAGGATAAGAACCAGTGCATCAAGGACATCGAAGAAGCTGGACAGCGAAGATAGATTCTGCTAAGGAGGTGTCGATTCAGGAGTGGGCAACCAAGGTGGTGCAGGAAGTCCAGTTGTTGGCGAGGGACATCAAATGTTAGAAGGTACCAAGTGTAGTAAAAACCAATTACCTCCATAAACTGCTATAAATACCCCACTCCACTGTGAAGGGAGGGGGTCTAGGAAATTTAGGTGGATAGGTTGAGGAAACAGTCACTATCTTATTGTTCACCAAAAATGTTGTAATCTAGAATAGTATGAATATGAGTATGAGTTATAGTTTTCCCCGAGGACGTAGGCACACGACGTGCTGAACCTCGTTACATTGGTGTATCATTTATTATTCCAGTGTTAATCACTCCAGGTGATTTAATCTCTCCCATATAGAGATTCTTTGATCACTCAGCTCCCAAAACTACGATGAACTCCTTGGACTTGCTATCTTATCCGTAAATAGCACTGGGAATGAGAGTTGATGTGTGATTATGATTATTAAGGTTGTTATGATACTCATATAGGATAAACAACAGACTCCGTTCTGTATCCTTCCACAATGGGTTAGTGTAGTTGAATGCGCCCAACTATACCACTAGTCGATATCCTTTACCCCGTGAATATGTCTGAGGTATTGCAGGACTAAGGCCACTTATCTAACAATATTTACTGTTACTCCACTCATTTTTAGTTGATGTATGATATGGGAAAATTAGTATCAACAAAAGGAGACGCAATAATCGAAAATTACAGTGGAGACAGGAGAAAGAAAGTTTTCCCATTTTTCTCAAAAAAATAAAATTAATAGGACAAAGAGTCTCCTTTAGAGGAAAGACAACCAATGTACACTTGAGAAAAAACCAATGCGCAGTTAATGTTGGTCTGATAGAGTAAGGACTATGCTTTTGAAATGTTCAACCCCCATTGTTCATCATCTTTTAAATCTTTTCTTGTGTTTTTTAGTTTCAATTGCGAGGAATACCTCAATTTCAAGCGCTAATCATGCTTGCACTCTGATTTCTGGAAACTGGATTAGTTAGCCTCTCAGCTATTGTACCTTCAGCATAAAGAGACGGGAAAGCACAGATATATGTATGTCAAATTTCTGTGATTACGATGGCCATTGGCAGCAACTGACTTATGGTTGTGTCGTATATTTTTTCTGCAAAGCCTGGGGCAATGACTACCTGTCTTGAGTTCCCCATGGAAGGTTTAAACTTTAAAGATCAAGATTGCTTCCGTTGTGCAAATACACCAAGGGAGACAGGAATCTCTAATCTTAATGAATAGTTTGTTATTCCAAATGATACAAGCATATACACCGGATTTGTGTAAAACGTCTACGATGTAAATTTTTATAAGAGATGTAATGTTGCTTCAAAACTACACGTTCATTTTGTCGGCCCCAAGATCCTTTATTATAAACGACACCTACTTTGCGTAACCCATGAAAATCGAACACCATGTTGATTGGGTGGGCGAAATTTGTTTGATGTGGGACGACTTCTCTTAATAGCTATTTTGAATGCATCATCAATTTACCACATATATATATATATATTATGTCCCATTGTTTTCTTTTAACATTAACTTAACCTATTAAAGCAAACCGAAGAACATTTCTTTGTTAATACTGACTTTCACCCAATCTCCAATGCTAGAATTCCAGTCGGACTTATCTTCGTGTTTTTTTTATATATTTATACCATGTTCTCTTTATCTTTTTTGTTTTTGGTATAAATTTTCAAACGATTATTGTATCTTGATTAACTTGATCTCCTTATAGTTCTTCACTTTTTATGATTCTTATGCAATCTCTGGTAAATATCTTATACATAAACTTGAATATCCATCAGCAGTTACACACTCATTCTAAATTATTTTCATCGCATAATCCACAAACTCATGTTCTCGATTATCATTTTAAATGCAATGGTCATGGCTTTTGTTTATGCCATTTGGTGTGAGGAGACATGTTCCTTTGATTTGAAGAGACATGTGCCAAAAGGTACCTCTTAATGTTCTGTGTGACATGTCAAATTGACATGGTAGTTAATTATTGGGGTGACTAATCAGATTGCGATGACATGGAAAATGTTGTTGATGTGGCTTCACCAGAATCAAGATTGATTGTGGTGTCGACATGTGGCGATTTGGGTCTCTTATTAATAAAAAAGATAGGACAAAGTTCTAATATCAAACAATCCATGGGATAGCAAACATGGGGAAGAATATTTAAAATGAGCAGGCAGTCTTCTGCCGGCTTCTCCTAATCTGAGAACTATCTTTAAACAAATAGTTTAATAGAATTAGCTAAGTGATATATAATGTTGCTCTAAATTAATGATACAATCACTTAAGACTTAAACTCTCTGATTTCTATGTAACATGCTTCAAAGTAAATACAAAAGGATACTACAGGGCAAGTGATCATTGTCTTAAACCTCAATCTCTGGTAGGTTGATTTAGTTGCCATGTCAGGAGGAAAACTAAATGAAGCATATTATATGCATGGTACTTTGTTGACTTAATAATTAGTATATTTAACATGAGAAATAGATACAGTAAGAGTAACACAATTGAATCCACCATTGAAAAGGAAATTAGTTAAAGTTTCATACAATTAAGATTTCAAACCAGAAACTAAGATCCTGGCCAAGTATTATCAAACCAATTCACTATTTCACGGTTAGAATACATTACTAATATTTTTTGCTTAAAATTTATATTATTCCGATTTTTTTAAAGCATAACCTTGGGTACCCACTTCAGTTACTAAGAATCAAGTATATCAAATGCAAATAAACTGTTATCATTTTATAAAAATACGTATGAATCATACATATATAATATCTCGGTTCCAAAATACTCTTACCATTTAACATCCATTAAAAGGATCGGGCAGCGGCAAGCTCATCATGAGAAAAGGTCCACATTGTCCTGCAGAAATCCAGAGTTTCCTGAATGTCCAACCTTCTTGCTGCTATACTAAAACAAAACCAATTAACAAGATAAAATTGGGTAACACTGTTAGAGCATAGCTCTGTTGAACCCACTGGCGTTGCTATCTCAAGTCAGTTGTCAAGTTTAATTGACGAAAACTCAATTCTTGATTAAGTCTACAATATCAGTTCGAACTAGGATAGGTTAGGTATTCGAGACGAAGACCATTGAAGATGAAGACAGGAGATTACGCATTTGATATATTCATCGTCCTCATTAAAAGGTTAGAAAGGTTTCCGTTCGGTTTCGTATTTACCATTCTATCAATTAAAATAGTCTATGATATTGTTTATAGTGATCTCGAAGAATCAAAGACTAGTTCTCTAAGCATTAAGATCACCAGGTGACCAATGCCTAAGTAGAATGTGGGAATAGAGCTAGTTCTTTAATTACACCTAAACAGCGTACGCGTTCATATGCTGGAAGGGAAATTCCTGAACTCAGCAGTTTCTCATGAACGCGTTCATATACGAGTTCAAAAATTCCTGAACTCTGAGAAACTATACATGAACGCGTTCATATAAGCCATGGTTTAAAACTTCTATTTTGAGGTTTTATCTTTTGTGAATGGATTCACGAACTCGTTCACTATAAGGCCCATGGAGCTCTTTTCCACAATGGTCTGTACATCTGTGTATTCGTATATTGTAATTGTATAAATTCCCATTATACAATCACACCCATTGATCTATCTTGTTCCTAGATCTAGTTTTGATACACATAAATGAAGATCAAATAGAGAGAGACCAAGAGACTTTTTTAACGAGGTTTGGAGCTAGATAGAAATCCTACGTCCTCGGATTTATTAGTGATTTGTGGTGATATCATTACAAGGATTTCCATGAGAACTTGAAGTGTTCTTCATGTTATTGAGTAGAAGAGAGTAGTAGAGAAGGAGATGGAAGAGATGGGGTAGAGAGAGAGAGTAATAGAGGCCATCCCTTTCTTTTAGGGTTACATTGCCTTTTATATGAGACCTACTTCGGTAGAATTACCAAACTACCCTTAATGGGAATCCTATGCTAGAATTCTTCTATGGTGTGTCTTCTCTTGGGCGAGACTAAGTTACAACTGTCTTGATCTTGCGCCACGTAGAGAATATACTCTTTACACTCACAATAATTGTTTGTCCTCTTTCGCCGACAAGCATGGTCAGCGAGTTCTTATAACTTCAGCGAACTAGTCTTCTTCTGGATAAAGATTGCTGACGCGGATCCCACTGAGTCAACGAGTCAACTCTGACAACCTGACCATTATGATATTCTCATAAATACCCAACTAATGTACAGCCCTTTGTCGATGACGTGTCCTTTACTCGCTGATCATAGTTCGCCCTTCCATTCTTCTCATGATGTTCGCTGATGTAGCTTCGGAGGCTCTATACGCTAATCTCTCATACCTGATAATTCGTCGTGGCCTTCCGTTGATGATTCTGTACTTCTCAGAAATAGTCTTCTTACGCAGCTTCACCTCTAGGATGCTTTTATTTGTAGAAGGCACTTTCTACACTCACATATTGCCCCTTTGCTTATGGATGGTTCGCATATTAATCCTTAAGCAAAATCTTCTTGAAGTAACATCTGGTGCGAGCGGAGTAAACAAGTAAAGTCTTCGAAATGGTTTAGCTTGACCTACTCTTGGTTTGGATGGCTATTTTGGCGAAATGACTTGAGCGACTCTTCTATTTGCGGCGACGGCTCTGACATATATTGGTGTGCTGTCTTTAATCGTGCTTGACTGACTCTGAGCTTTGGACTTTGGCGTGCTGATGTAGGCTTGAGCGGATCTTCTGTCTTCAACGAATGACCATTACTTCTTGAGAAAACTGTTGTATGAAAATCTGAGAAGCTTCTTCTTCAATAGGCTGGCGAGATTCGACGATCCTGGATGTAGGCGAGGTATTGACTGTCTTTGTAATCTTCAGCGGTATCTGTTGTTGAGCATTCGTTGACGAAGATTTGGAAGTATTCGGCGATCCTTGCTTGAGGGTGAAGGCTTTGTCTGCTTCTTCAGCTGGAGGAGATATGAAAAAAAGTTTATAGACTCGAATGGTGCTACGGCGAACTTCTTTGATGTCATGGATCGTGATATTAACTGACTACTTGTGAATTTTGGAGTGGTGTTTGTATATCGGCGAGCTTTACGAGTAACTGATGGTTCAATTTTTGTTATTGCTGGAGGAACTGAGCGGAAGAGTACAACCTGCTTTTAAAATATATATATATATATATGCCCCTGCTCTTGCGCGAGGTTCTGAGGCAACGACTCCGGATTCATCGGCTTGTAGTTGTCATGTCTGTTTTCCTGCTTTCGCTGTTATGCTTGTTTTGTGGTGATTCGAAATACCTGTATTCGCCAAGTGATGTCCTGCAACCGAATCATAGAAAAATTAAAAAAGAAATTTTTGTTTGGCTTTCTTGATATACTTTTACTTTGTATTTCATGTACTTGGTTGCCCCTTTTTGCTTTGAAAAGTAAGATATCAAAACTTTTTAAAGAAAAAACAAAACAAGAGTTGTGCATTTTTCTATATAAAAAATTAAACTTTTGACAATAAGTATATGGCTCTGCCCCTGTTCTCATGCTATGGATCTTATGAAATGCTTTAGGAAATATCAATAACTTGAAATAAATATGATATTGTAGCGTGATATTTTGAGTTAGTGATACTTAGCTTTCTGCTGTTAAATGACCATTGCTTGTTCATTGCTAAGTTCAGCGAGTGAAATAAGATTGAGCAGCTGCCCCATCATGTATCAACTGGTAGTTACCAATTTCACATCGGCGAAAGTTCGCGGTGATCAGCGAATATTTTGTTTTAACGTCGTTGATTCCTTTGAATGGAGCTATAGTTGTTACTCAAAGTCAAGATTTAATGCCCTAAGGCGAACAACAAGGCAAATTTATAAGTAAGAAATAACATTGTCGATGCAAATAGTAATGCGAACTTAGTGATCGTGCCCCTGCCATGGTTAATAACCCATAAGAGAAGTGGAAATGCATTTATAATGACATATATATCACAATAGAGCGTGCAACGAAATATTTGTAAAGTTTGTGATACTCAGCCTTTTTGTTTGGCATAGAATAAATAGTTGAGCGGTTGCCCCTTGAGTAATTCGAAAGCATTTGATGTTACCATAGCTATCAGTGATATGCAAATGGACAAATTTTTTAACTTGCGCCGAAGTCAGTGCGATAATAAGCCAACTAATTTAGAAATAAGAGATGACTTAGCTGATTTATAGGAGATATCTTAATCCTGTGTAGGTCGGCGCTGTGTGAATGTACCAAGTTGAACTCTTCGGCGAATATCGTTGTTGAAAAAGGAGGGGTACCGAAATACTACCAATTTTTCGTTTTGGCTCGTGAGTCTTATGGTTAAAGTCTGGACGATCTCAAAAATCAATATCCAAACCTCTAACTGGAGTTGTTAAGACCTCGACAAAGAATACTTTGGAGTCAACTCGACAGTTAGGCAATAACGTACTACTTGGTGCTTTAATTATAAATCAGAGTTATAATGCGGAAAGTAAAAGCACACAAGACACCAAACGTTTTTTTAACGAGGAAACTGCCTTGCAGAAAAACCTCGGGACTTCGTCCAGTTTGAACACCGCCCAGTACAAACGGACTACAAACACTAGCCTACTATAAGACTTCGGTCTGGGATGTAGCAGAGACCAACTCAAGCCCTCCAAGCGAATTGGCTATTGTCGCCTTCCTTACGTCTCTGGATCCCCACTGATCGTCACACACTTGATTCCCCTAGCTGACGTCCGTTACAGGCCTAGGAGTTGCTTTGACCGATGTCAAAGGCTTGTGTCAGCAATACTGGCGTTTAAACCAAACTGTTGACGTATGGTGTAACTGTCCTCTTCAGTTTACCATACACAAGATGACTTCCTTCGGATTGTTAAATCCAGGTCATACGGAAATCTACTTCTTGAATCGGGGCTGACAAGCAAACCAAGTAAGCAATGCCCAATCCGAATCTACCTCAGTTATACACGAAGAACCACTTAAGGAACTTGTATAACCGGAGCTAACTAGGTCTTACAACACCGAGTGCAGCCGTGCGTTGCTACCTTTCCAACCTTGTTGAGTAACGTATAAGTTCTTGAATAGCCGTATATCAGAAGAGACGGACTTTAGAATAGACAAGAACGTGATCAGGTTACCAAGGTTACATGTTAATCCGATTTCAACCAAAGATGCTTTCAATCTCCTACATGTGCTTCCCAACTCTCTAAGGAAGTCTTTATAGTCGTAGGGAGTTCCCAAAGGAGCTGCAACCTATAGAGGATGACTATACCACAACAAGCATTCACCGAAGTGAAAAGAGTTTACGCTATCTTCCCTAAGGACCTTCACGTATGCTTGATGCTTGCGGTATCTGTCCGTAGACACCTCTATTTATAGCACTCAATAAGATAGGTTGCTTAGGAATAAAGCAATCAATTACTTGTCCCACAAGTTAGGGAAACCCTAAACTTGATAACCAAGTAATAAGAGATTAATCTCAATTGGAATTCTTTTTAGAATTATCTGCCAAGTGTTTTGTTAGCTCTAAAACACTTCAAGATAGAATCCAACAGACCAGAGATAATCTTATCTTATTGACTCATTGAGGATCGTTAGATGGAACACAAAAGGTCTTTATGTTTTACACAAGTCCATCTAAGAGATAAGGGAGTTTTGGAATTTGACTCAGGGTGAAATTCTAGGAGAATATTCACTAAATCCGACACCAGTAAGACAACTACCGTCAGGTTTACGTACTGGTACGTGAACAAAATAGCCATCTCGAACTCAGAGAATTTCCGAGTGTCTGGTACGCAAACCGGTTCGTGAACCGTGCGCCTATCAGATTTCGTCAAATCTGGATTCCGCTGGAAGTACTGGGCTGAGCCAGAACTTAGACGTGAGAACGTCCTCAGCTGTGATCCATGGACTCTTTGCTCAAGAGCACTCCTTTAGATTCATCCATATCCAATTAACAGTTTGCAAGCAAACCATTGTAATGGACATATGGCACCGAATCTGTCTCATACATTCTTGACTCACAGTATTTGTGGGATCAAACACTGGTCATGACACAAGGCCATGTTACGCAAGAATACGATCTCAATCACTATTATCACTACTAAAGTAGTCGACTATTTCGAAAGAATAGATGAAGTAGAAATAGAAGAAAATCCATAAAGTCATAACTCCTACTAACCTTTTATCGATGAAGAATAATTGATGTCTTCAAGGTCTCTACTACTTTGTCTATATCCCATTTCCGAAATCTAAACTCTAGTAGGCTAAATCAAGAATTGACTTTTGACACGTAAACTGACAACTAGCTTGACATACCAACGCTAGTGGGTTTGACCGTACAATGCCCTAACAATCTCCCCCTTTGTCAATTTTAGTGACAAAATCAATGTAAGGGTAGAAAATACCTACCCGATATAAAAGCATCCTAGATGAGATGCTGTATAAAAAGAATACAGCCGAGATGTCCTGGATCAGCGGGTAGCAGGCTGGGCGATATACGACCTTGGGCTGAATAGTATGGTTCGGCGAGTGCATTGAAGGAACCAAGATTACGTCGAGAAAGGGATCAACGAGTAGAGACACGTCACCAATTGTTAGGTGATAGTTAGGTGTGCATTTAAGAGAAGTCAGAACGGATACATTGTCAGGTTGACTAGTTTGACTCAGTGGAGGTTGCGTCACCAACCTTATCCCCTAGAAGATTCTATCGTCTATGTTTGTAAAGTAAGGAACGAGCTCGCCGATGTATGTATGACGGCGAGTCGTGACAAATAGTGTCAGTCCAATCTTGTTTGTATTAGCTGTATACCACCATGTAAAAAGGTCTATAAATAGTGAGTTAACCTACTGAGAAAGGGGTTGGACACATTTTGGGATTGGTCTGGAGAGAGGAAAAGTATCACACTTGCTCTCTACAGCCCAAGACTAAAATTAGGGTTCTTATTTGAGAGGCTAAGCTTAGAAGATTAGCAAGGTAAAAAGAGTATTGTAATTATGCTCATACTAGTGATAATCCTTGGACGTAGTCCTTACTTATGAGGGCGAACCAAGTAAAAACATCTTGTCAAGTATCTCTAACTCTGATCTCTTTGATATTCCTATGATTATTGTGTTTGATATATGTTTCGGGGTGATTGTGTGTATGTTGGTGTATCTTATTTGGGTGTACTGTGTAAGATCTAACCATTGGGGTTTTACACAGTTACATTTTGGCGCTAGAAACAGGTTTTGAACTTGTTTTTCTCCTGATTTTTAGTATGATATGTTGATGTTTTCATATATACTTCGTTTCCATATATGGTATGATTCACATGTGTTAGAACTCGCCGGTAGTATTTTAGTCACTTTTACCTGCTATTTAAGGGTGTTATGCTCACTGTGTAGGATCTTCTTTATGACTCCTCTTCTATTTTGCTAGATGTGGTATATCATATGTTTTGTAATGTTATCATATGTTCTTTGTTTCCATATATGGTATGATTTGCAAACTATAGAGATCGCCGTTAATATTTCAGCCACTTTATCATACTATTTAGAGAACTTATACTCGTTGTGAAGGATTTTCTCATTTTTGTTTGCTATATACGATATACCATGTGGTTGGTATAGTGATTCTCTTGTAGAATATTACTAAGATTAGGAAAACTTGGGTATTTTTAGTATGTTACGGCGACAAATCTTGACTTTCAGTAACTATTTTTTTTACTATTTTTGGAAATTATGCTGTGTTCAGTGCTGTTCGTGGACTTTATCACATATTTCGCTTTTCTCACATGAGCAGTAGGAAACTAGTTACATGGATAGAAAAATGTTTTTGTTGGTAAGGGTTTTCCTCCGAAAAGTACAAATATAGATATATATTTCCGGCAAAAGGGTATCTCTTCTGGTGGGTCAGTATGAACTTCATGTTCATAAAGGAAATGGCATTTTAAAGCCTTTTCAGAAGTTTTCTTAAAACCGTTACCGTACTATCCTTTTGATTTGAAAACTACAATCACATATGATGTTTTTGCAATTCTTGTCATGATTAGGTCATCATCTGCACATCACGTGATATAAAGCTGCTCTTTTCGTCTTTCATTCATCAACATTCTGAAAAGCAACCCAACTAACTTATTTGGCATTTACCCACCGTACTAACAGAGCAATACTGTCAGGAAGTGTGTTTGTCTTCTTTTACAGAACTTCGGCGAATGGGTCCTAGAGGAAGAAGCGATAAAGCCCCGGCGGGTAGGCCTCCTCGACATCCCAACCTTCCTACACCAGCAACATTCCCCAGTGGTCACAACACTAGAAGCAGAGCAATGGAACCAGCTGGCAGGACAGATACCCTTTTGGCAAGCTCGTCTCGGCGACCACCTGTTCAGCGAGTAGCACGCCAGGAGGAGGTTTACGTGGAGGACATCACTCATTTGGAGGATGCAGAAAGATCACCCGAGCCTAATTTATTACTGCGAAGAGTCAGCAGTCAGGTAGAAGCTAATGCCCACGGCGAGCAAGCTGAGGATAGAAGATTCACCATGAGAGCCATAGGTGAGACGTCCAATGTTGGGGAAGCAGCTCAAAATGCTATTGTAGGAGACACAGTGGCAACTAATATTCAGCAACAGTTAACCCAAGATGTTGGCGAAGCACTTCATGTGGCTGAGGAAATCCCAGCAGTGGTGGCAGAACCTATTATAGCAGGAGAAATTCCGCAGGCGGCAAGCATAAATGGTGCAGCGGTAGTACCTGGAGCTACTGTAACTCGCCCAGTGGTGATAGCAGATAATACTGGATCCACAAATACTACTGAAGCATTGCTGAGGCAAATTCTTGAGGCTAATAACAGGCAAGCGAGTCAGATGGAGAGACAAATGCAATTGCAGATGGAGACGGTACTTCAAAGTCACAGAGAATTGATGGCGGCACAAAATAAAGGTCATGCATCCCACTCGCATTCAACTCGCCATGCCTCCCATGCGCATTCATCTCACCATGGGTCCCACGCACATTCATCTCGCCTTGAGTCTCATTCGCATACAACTCGCAGAGTTGAAAATAGTGGAACCAGCACAACAGAGACCTCAGATTCATCGGCGAAATATGACGAAAGAGGCAGAAGGTTAAATATGCCTGGGAGAGATAGCAAAGACCATAGCAGCTCTAAGCGACGACATAAAGTAGACAAAGAGATGAAGAAGGACCTTCGCCGACTAAAAGATAAAGTGGAGGCTTTAAGTGGATCTTCGAGGGAATCGAGATTTAAGGTTGCACTTTTAGAGGCACAAAAAACACCTTTTCATGATTGTATTACATATGGGTACGTGTCTCCCAAATATACTACCCCTAAATTTACCTCCATCTATGATGGAACTGGAGATCCTACACAGCATTCAAGAGCTTATAAGCGAGATATGGCGGCTTGGGTAGGATCGGATCCAATAATGTGTATGGCATTCCCTGCTACGCTGAAGGACGAAGCCCTAGCCTGGTTTGATGGGCTAGAAGAAGGAAAAATCAAGTCCTTTGAGAAGTTAGATTATTTAACGTCAAGAGAAGGCCCTCGGAGACTTACAAAAATTTTATTCAAAGATGGAGGAAAGCGAGTAGCGAGGTAGGATCAGAGGTGTCAGAAAAAGAGAAGATAAGATCATTTCTTAGTGCCATGGAAACAACAGACCAATTGTACCAGAAGTTATTTTGGGATATGCCGAAGGATCTACAGACCTTGAGGGCGATGCAAGACGAATGGTTAAGTTATGAAGAAATTCGAGAGGAGGAGCTGCCACTGAAGAAGGAAAGAGCAAAACAAATTCACTCGATCAATAGTTTCTTGCCGGAAGATCAGGAAGAAATCAAGAAAGAATGGTTGAAGGCAGAACAGCGGAAGTTGACGCAGAATCCCTCTTCGGCGGTGGTAGTACCTGAGGTAGGAAAACAGCAACAGCAAGTTACCGCCGAGCAGCATTGGAATTCGCAGAAGCGAGAAAATTATGATGGGCGTGACAAGCAAGACAATAGAGGAGGAAACTATGGACGAGGAGGAAGAGATAATCGGCGAAGTGGGATGGTGAAAGAAGATATAATGGGGATAGTAGAAAATTCGGCAGAGGCAACCAACAACCTTTCCAAGATGCTACTCTACCTAAGTTGCGTGTCTCCTACACAGATGCATTTGGTCAGATTGAAAGTTCAAATTGCAGGGATGACATCCGCTATCCTTATAACAGAGGAAACCCACGGGCCCCGCCAACCAATACCAATTCATTTTGTCAATTCCATCAGTTCCATGGCCATACAACTGAGAACTGCACTGGCGTACAACAAGAAGTTCATCGTTTCATCCGCCTGGGGAAATTTCAGGAATTCCTAGAGTTGCCACCACCACCTCCTATCATGGTCCAGCCAATTCAAGCCATTCCAGCTCATACTCAAAATGTGTACGAGGTTAAGGTTGAGCGAGATTTGTTGGAATTAGACTGCTTTTCCATTGTACATTCAAAGATTACCAGGGATGAATTTCATGATAACGTTTTATCTCGTGTTCATAAGCGAGATAGAATGGGAAATGAGATTTGTAGTGTCGCCGCTAAGCAAGAGCCATTGCAAGATTGGATGAAGGCATGTGTCGGGTTCTCCGCCGAAGAAATTCCGCCAGAAGGAAGAAATCACAACAACCCCTTGGTTCTCACCATTCAGATGGGACAGTTCAGGTTACCAAAGGTACTTATCGACCCAGGAAGTTCAGTGGATATCCTCTTTAATACTGCCTTCGAGGCAATGAGGGCAAAGGACGATAAAATTCCATCGCCGACTGTCTCCTCTTACAACATTTACGGATTTAATGGCATCGCTTCTAAGCCGAAAGGCGAGATTGAATTTAAAGTAAAATTTGCAAGGAATATTTCTTGAAAACTACTATTTGCATTGTGGATGTTGACTCACCGTATGCTGCAATCCTGGGGAGACCATGGCTCCACAGTTTGAAGGGAGTACCTTCTACTTATCATCAACGCCTAAGATTCCCCACACCAATGGGAGTCGCCGAGTATGTAGGAGATTTAGCAGTGGCCAAGGCGTGTAATTCGGCAGACGTGCAAATGCGAGAAAATCGAAAAATGAAGATTGCAGAGAAAAAGAAGCTCGACAAGGAAGCGGTTAAGGAGCAGGAGATTCTAGACTTCATCGCCAACCCAACCACATATGTGCACTCAGTAAATTCGGTAGAAGATTCGGCAAAATATGGAGATAAGACCTTATAACAATTAAAGGAACCATCGCCGATGGGAGAACCAGAACTACATTTTACGGCGGTGGAACCCACTAAGGATGCTAATATCGGCGATGATCAGGATCCAAAGTGTTAGGGCATTGTCCGGTCAAACCCACTAGCGTTGGTATGTCAAGCTAGTTGTCAGTTTTAGATGTCAAAATTCAATTCTTGATTTAGCCTACTAGAGTTTAGATTTCGGAAATGGGATATAGACAGAGTAGTAGAGACCTTGAAGACGAAGACTGTGAAGACAAAGAAGACATCAATTATTCTTCATCGACAAAAGGTTAGTAGGAGTTATGACTTTACGGAAATTCTTCTATTTCTACTTTCTCTATTCT
>JAJJMA010029176.1:0-15769 GCA_023529015.1 Papaver nudicaule
TTGAACGGTTTAGATGAAGTAACCAGATCCATTGGTTAAGGATTGATCGATGAAACCAAGATATTAACCTTATCTCTTTCCAAAACCTTATATCTCGATCTCGATATTTTTGCCTCTCTTCGAGCAGAGAGAACAACTCTTCCATTTTCTCTTTCGATCCCTAAAATCTTAATTTCTTTTTTGGTTTTCTTCGTAGATAGATAAGCCAAGGAATGAACCTTTGTTTACAAGGTAATTTGCCCCTTTCTTGTAGATCTAGTGCAAGATTTTGTTTCGTTTAGCTGATGAATTTGGCTGTTAATTCTCTTTGTGTGGGTTTTTGCAGATAATCTTCGAATAGGAAGTGGGAAATTCGTCGAGGAAGGTTGTGGTTGTGCTGTATATTTACCTTGTAATTTCTTCTTTCTTTTTAACTGATTTTGAAATAGTTTTTCTTAACTTTTATGTATGAATTATGTGATCTGTGACAAAAAAAACCTCCCATTGTTTGTTCTGTAGTCAATGAAAGAGGAGTCTTGGGAGGGATTTCTTTTAGTAAAGCATCTGAAGCTGGATAAAAAAAGGGGTGCAAATCTTCTCAACAACTATTAACGCAACTCACTGATATTGTTGATTAAAAAATAAAAACATTCGTTTCTTCGTCTTCTGAAAATCTCATCTGAGCTCGATTATTGTGATGCGAGGGAATTCAAATAACATTCTTCTGCCTATTTACCAGTTCAATAAGCTTTCCATTGCTTTAGAAAGTGGTAGCTGAAAAGGTTTTCACACAAATTCGGTTCCTGGTTTTGATTGGAACAAGAAATTCAGGTAAACTTCTAAATTTCTTTAATTTTAGAAATGTTGAAGTATTTGTAAGCAATGTGGTAAACCCATTTTTAAAATTGATCAGAAGTTTGTTTTGTTGACTCAACTCAAATCTAAGTTTTCAATCTCTAAAACTGGTAATATGCAGGTTGAAGGTTCTTCCTTTGAGCTGTTCGAAGAAATAACCAAAAGGGTTGACCATTTTATGTCTTTGTTCTTTGCTGAAATTTGACTGTGGTATGGTCCTCAAACTTGAAGTTAATCACAAAATACATTGATAAGGTTCTCAAAATATTGTTGAAGTCCAGTGTCATTTCCATTTGAAGTAATAGATTGTAATAGTAATTGCAATGCTGAAATTTCTATGAATTTTAACATGTAGAATATTTCACAGATTATGATTCAGTTTACAACTTTCTTTGTTATGCATTCACGATGCCCGTTGGGTCTATGCTTGGTGGTCTTTGAATCTAGCTAAACTAATTGATCAGCTTCGACTTCCCTCTAGGTTGCATTAACCCAAAATACTAGATTCAGGAAAAAGCTATTGTGAAAGTATGCAGATTTGGATCATTCTAAAGATTTTTTTTTTTAACAAGAGAGAGACTACACAGGTTCCTACTGCGAGACTGTTAATATTATAATTAGAACACCATGCACAGCTGCAGCGTATCCAGAAATAAATAGTTAGAAACGCGACATTTAGTTCCTGCAAAGTGTCAACATTTACAGGCTGGAACACAGTCTATATTTGAATTTAGGTTTACCTTTATGATTGAAGATAGAGAGTGAATTTATAACTTATAATTCTGGACTGTAGACAATTTTTGTTATAATAGTATCGCGATGCTGTATCTTTGTCCATAGTATACTTTCTGTTTGTCTATATACTTTGTGCTGTATTTTTGTTAACAACAGTGAGCAGCTCCTTGCTCTCGATCTTACAATACCAGTACCTTGCAGCAGAAACAAGCAAGCTTTCTGCATACACACCGGTAGCAAGCCTTTTGCGTACTCAAGCAGCAGCATCTGAAAGGTAGTGCTGGCGTTGTTAATTTTGTTAGTTCACGTGGAAAAATGAGAGACTAGGAAAGCAGTTTGATTGACTATATGATGATTTATTGTTTTGATAATTTGCAAATGATCATGATTAGGGGAAATGTCTGTGAAATGTCTTTTATTATTATTTTCATGTGTACTAGCAGATTATTTCGGTTGTGGTAGTTCCAGGCTCTTATAGTATCCTGCATTAATACATTGTAAGAACCTTTTTTTGTTCGCAGCACGACAAATAATTTTCGTTTCTCATCCTTTCTAATCTTGTTGTAAGTCTTGACTCTTGAGCACTCATTATTTATAGCTTTCGAGTATGCGATGTGTCTTCTGCCTTGCTTGATGGGTTGGAGTCCGAGCCATTACGAAAGAGAAGTACTCTGTGGAGTTTGAAGTGCTTGTGTATTGCACACATTCCATTAGAGGTTTGATGCAGTTCAGCATGCCATCAATTAGGGCTCTTAACAAGGCTTTACTTTGTTGTGGGAGGATGGTGATGCAGTTACTTAATTACTAGGATAGACTTTAATTTGGCCTTTCTGTTGTGAATATCATTCATATTATTGTGAATTATATTAGTTGATTAATAGATATTGAAGCTCACTGAGATGACAATTCACCAAATTAACCAACAAACTTTGGTCTACTTGATGAAATTTGTGTGTGGTGAAGTTGGAAGTGTGATTTCCATTCTAATGCCTATTTTTGGTTATCTATAATAATTCTTTTGGTATTTGCAGTGATTCATAAAGTTTCCTCCCCACTATCCCCATGATGACAAGCAAAAGTGTTCTTATTCACTACAACGGTGACTGGGTGGGAAAAAAAGGTAATGATGATACCTATGACGGTTGTCTACAACCAGTGTGTTTACCAGAAAACTACACCTTGGAAGATGTCAAGAATGAGGCCATGAATGTTTTGGGGTTCATGCATGGGCGTGATTTTCATGTCTACGGTCTTCTGCTCGTGCCTGCAACAAAACTTAGGAAACGTTTTTTGATTGCTAGTGAAAAAACCTTGAAAATTTATGTTGCCGAGGAATCCGTAATGACAAGCTTTTTCACGATCAAATCTGGAGAAGAAGTAGATCCTTCTTCCTCAACTCCTAGAACCATCAATGGAGGTAGCAACATGGGAAACATCCAGACTCTGTCAACCCCTCAGAACAATCTCAAATCAAGTTCTTCTAAGGGTTATGAGTCCGAGAATGAACCCTCCACTGGAGATGGTGGTGGTAAAGGTATGTTATTCTCTCCCTCTTATTTTTGTACTCTTCATGTTTCTAAAAACTCTTTCCGCATTTAATGGTTTTTTTGCAACACTAATGTCAGTATTCTGTTAGTGAATTTTGTGGGTATGTATTGTCTCTACAAAATAGTCCCACGACCGAACATGCTTTTCCTCACAGCAAGAGATCTCTCGATTTCACCAAATTTCTTGAAAATAGATGTTTAGACAATCACTTTCTAAACATAGATGACTTGTATCACTTTCTCTTGGTTTTGTACTGTGGAAGCAGGGCTCAAGGATGTCATAGATGTTTAGACCATCAACATCAACTTGTTGAATGTAAACCCCAGTACCCTATAAATTCAATTCCTATAGAATTGAGCATCATTAGATTCCAAGAGAGGCCTAATAACTTGTTGATGCTGGTTAGTGATTACTTGGTTGGAATATAAACCTACTTGATTAACTTTTCAAACAATTGTGAACATTACTGTTTGTTGGATTGCACTAGCTTCTATTCCAGGCAGTAGTATCAGCCTACAAAACGTTAAGAAGTGGTTTTAGATATAAACGCCTGACTAAAACGTCAAACTGATATTTTAAAAGACATTTAATAGTGAAATGTAGCTAATACTTTGTCTATTTCTTATGAATAATCAGAAAGTCTTCTTTATTATTTGTATCATAAGAATAAGGAATTGTATCGGTATCAATTAGAATCTCAGTTAGCTTTTGATATTCTAACTACCTAGTTGATGGCACACTAATATCAAACAATTGTTTATTGCAGGGAGTACTAGTAATCCAAAGGCAAGGAGACGTCTAGAACCAGCAATGACGCCACAGGCCAAGAAAATGCGTTGCCTTCATGATTCTCCTTCAACTCCGGCGCCGCTAGTTTCTACTGAAGCTCCTGAACCCTTGAGGAAAATGAACTATGATGAACTAGTTGTTGGTAACACTTTCGAAAACAAGGAAAACCTGAGAATGATATTAGCAACAGCCAAGATAGTACGGAATTTTGAGTACAAGACTCATAAATCGGACACCAAACTTTTCCTTGCCAAATGCAAGGACTTGACATGCCAGTGGAAGCTGCGTGCAAAAGTCTTGGATTCTACTACTTGGTTGACAATTACAGACGTAAATGATAATCACACTTGTAGCGAGAACAAAAGAACTGACCCCAAGTTGAGAACCAGAGCGGTTGCAGATGGAATTGCTCATCTTTTCAAGGATAAATTCAACCAGTGTGATAGTGTACTTACGCCCAGACGATTGGTTAGAGACTTAAAAGCTAAACATGGTGTGGTAATCAACTACCGTCAGGCTTGGAGTGGTTGCAAACGCGGGATAGAACTGACAAGAGGCACCCCTGATGAATCGTACCAATACCTTGTCAGTTATAGTTACATGTTGTCGCAACGTAACGAGGGAACTGTTACCGAGATCAAAACTGATAAAGATGGTCATTTTCTTTATTATTTCTTTGCTTTTGGAGTAAGCTTACAAGGATTTAAAGGTTGTTTTAGACCTGCATTTGCAGTTGATGGAACATTCCTTACAGGGCAACGGAAAGGGTCCCTCTTGTCCGCAATTGGGTATGATGCCAACGAACAAATCTACCCTTTGGCGTTTGCCATTGTTGACTCCGAAAATAATGATTCATGGGAATGGTTCATGAAAAAGCTATGCGACGCACTTGGCCCGGAATATGCTATGAATGAGAATCTCGTGGTGGCTTCTGATAGAAAAGAGTCGATCCCGAGAGGCATAATGTTGGCATTTCCTGCTGCTACCCATGTTTTCTGCATCCACCATATATCAGGTATTTCGCAACAATACCTTGTAATGCATATGATTATAGTGTCCTGTTCATAATTAAGTAAATTTTCTATTAGTTATTATAATGCGTGCTTTATGAATCTTGGCTTCATTGGAACAAGCCAAAAAAAAAAAACGGTACTGTTTATATATAAGGTCTTGTGCTTTTTAGTATGTGTAGCAAATGATGGTATACTGCATGGTTATGTGTTCTCTCCATATTCAGCTTTATCACGAGAGAATTCTACTGGCGTAATGGGCAATCAGTTATGTGGTCTGAACCTCTTATAAAAACTTTCATTTCTTATGTTTGACATTGCAGAAAATATCAAAAAGACATATGGCAATAACGGTGCGGCTGTGGCCTTTATAAGAGCTGCCAAAGCGTTCAATGACGATGAATATGAAAAGGGAATGAGAGACCTAGGCCTAGCAAGTAAGGCTGCTTTGAAGTATGTACGCACCATTGGACCAGAAAAGTGGGCTAGGGTCAAGGCTACAACTGGTCGTTTTACTCTCATGACTACAAACATCTGTGAGACTTTCAATTCAGTAATAAAAGAGGTCAAAGATCTGCCCATCTGTCACTTAGTTGATTTCATTCGTAAATGGCTCATGAAATGGTTTGCAAAGCACAGACAAGAAGCCCGTGATTGGCCACATTATTTGAGCAAAAGTGCCTATAACATTATACAGGAGCGGTGGCATGTGGCAAACAAGTTTGTGGCATCCCATGTTTATGGAGAAGAATACGAAGTGGACGCGTGCGAAAATCTGGATCAACACTCCGTCTATGTTGACCAAAAGAGTTGCACCTGTGGAGTGTTTGACTACCAACATTTGCCCTGTGCACATGTCCTTGCGGTGTGTGAAACATTTTTGATAAAAACAGATGACTTCTGTGGGCCTCACCACAAAACTTCTGTATGGAGATCTATGTATGAACCTCCTATCTTCCCAGTGGGGAGTTCAAATACTTGGAAAATCCCAGAAAATGTGGCTGCGCGTGTAGTATTGCACCCCAATACTAAACCAGACAAGGGTCCTCGGAGCATCCACCGGAAGCGGTCTGCTATTGAAAAGCGGGCCAAACCTAAAAAGCAAAGAGGATGCTCAAATTGTCACCAGAAGGGACATTATGCTTCAACTTGCAAGCGTTAGGATTTGAGTCAATGCTTTGCATGCAAGGGAAATTGGTTGTCTCCAACTGGAAAGACAGTATTGAGGAAAATGTTTTGCTGGTAGTCATTAGATCATATTTAAATTGGCTATTTTAGGGACCCCCATTCTATTAGAGAGACTCCCCTAATGAGACAAAATAGGGGTGTCCAAAGTTTTTTTCAAAACCCTTTATCCAATATATTTTCATAAACTATTCCTACGTAACTAATTTTCAGCTCAATGTTAATCCAGAATTCAGCCGAAAACATCATTTTTGATTTGGTTCTTGATCTAACCGATAAATTTCGAATTTGGGGAAGTTCAAAATTGTCTAGATTTATGTAGCTGTTTCGGCTAGATTTTTCCAGACAAAAAATGTTGATTTTTTGAAAATCGTCTAGATTTAATGATTTAACATTATTATCGGCTAGGTTGGTTGTAACATAATAGCTAACTTTATTATCGTCTGAATTGTGTCTACCAACCTAGCCGATAACTCCACAAATCTCTTCTCAATTTCAATATCGTCTAGATTTGTAAAAATTTAGCCTATTATCGGCTAGGTTGGTTGTGACACAAAGGAAATCCAGACGATAATAGTCTAAATTATACATATCGTCTGGATGTATAATACGCATATCTCCAATTACTAACTCAATGTCGTCTAGATTAATACGCATGCAATCCAGACGATAATTCATCGAAGTATAAATATCGGCTTGATTTTCTAGGGTTTAATCCAGGCGAAAATCATACTGAACCCTATTTCTATACCATTCAATCAATCAATCCACAACCAAAAACTCAATCACAGACAAAATCGAACAATGAGTTTGTTAATTAGGTATACCTGAGTCGGATGTATTTCTTCTTGAATCTCGTTTTCATCCCTTTCTTCCTCATCTAATTTAAAAGGGTAACTTAGACTTTTCATAGCATTTTGACACCCCTTATAGCCCACCCTAGGATAGTAATATTGTTTTGGGGTCTCTCAAAAAATAGGGGGTCCCTAAAATAGCCATTATATTTAATCTAGCACCGTCATGATGAACCATTTGGGCTTTAGTGATGTCACCTAACCGGGTATTGTTTGGGGTACTGTTTTGAGTAACTGGGAAGCAGTCATGCACTAGTTTGCATTTTGTTTGTTCTTAACTCTATTATAAATGAGCCGAATTCTGTAACTTTTTTTTCACAGTTCACACACCTTGGTGGTGTAATTCTGATATTGAGCCCTTCTCGCGTGAAAAAAGAAAGAAAAAAACTTGTGTTTTCAATCATTGGTAATACCATAACCTGTATATGGATTGTATCCACACACATCAAAGTCACTGTCCAAAGCCCCACATCCAACCATTTATTGGTTTAAGAAGTTTTTTCTGAAGGAAATTGGTTTGAGAAGTTGATAAAGATGATGATTTAGCTTTTAATCCAATGTTAGCGGCAGCTTTATAAAAAACTTACTAGTAAAAGTGTAAAACAATTGCTGTGAACTATTAAAAAAAATGTGAAATAAAATAAAACAATTAGCTATGAGTCTATGACCACTTACCTAAAAAAATAAAAAATAAATAGCTACGACAAAACCTTTGCGAGAGCTCACTTAGTAAAAGATTTTTGCATGTTTTCGGTGAAACAATGACAAAAGATTAATAAACTACGGAGTATAAAACCTAAGGCAAAATGCTTCAACGACGTCTGAAATACACAGGTTGACCCAAAAGCTGATCATTTGTTGGGAGCACTCTCCCTTCGTTTGCCAATGAAAACTGTGCTCAATTAATGTACCAGTAAAAAAAAACCTTAAAGAACAAAAAAATAAAAGAAATAGACTAACAAAAAAAAAGACCATTTATTTCTACAACATTTTACAATATTTAGATAGAAAAGATATAGACATTTGTAAATGAATGTAAATAGAGAACCATAGACCATTCATTTCTACACCTAATAAGGACATATCTTCTAAGAATAATGGTCCTAAAATCATTTAGTGTGAGTGGCTTTTCCTGCTCATAAAATTCATCATTACCGACTAACAGGATCATATCATATGCCTGCCAAACCACCAAGAATTGGTAAGATTGATTAGTCAAATAGAAGAAAAAAACCAATATACAAACTCTCGGGAAAGCAGAAAGGGCAGCCATAAATGGTTATTAACCCAAGAGCACATAAAGTTTCAATACAAGAGAAAGAACACGCATGGAACTTCAATGCTTTTGATAACTTTCCCAAGAAAAACCTAAGAAGTTCAACTTCAAAAACAAAGACTTACGTATATATAGGACAGAAAAAAACCAATGGTAATAGCAAGCCAGGAATTTCCCCAGGATGATCTGTTAGCTCTGTCAATGTAGGCCACTTTTGATTCTCATGGCAGTGCTTTATAAAGTTCCAGATGATCTGAACAAGCTGTTCAGTAGGCTAGTCTAGTTAGGAGGAAAGCTCAACGAATGAGCTTTGGTCTTCATGTCAAGGCAGAATCTTTCAGGGATACACTATCTTTCATCTACCAAGCTGAGTAAGTTGAACTTGGTATAGAAACTAAGAAAGCTAAATCCTACTTCATATCCAATAAATGGAGTCGATGACATTCACTATGAGTTTTGGATCCTGGCAGTCAAGTTACCATGGAGTTCACTTTAAATGACACACATTATCTCAAAATTCTAGCAAAACCATATTAAACAAACACACATGTCTGTGATAAGGCCCTTACCATGTCAAATGAGTAGTTTGATCGAGACAAAGAAACCCCAGCAAGTTCTAAAGCCATCTTTGATCTGCTCTTCCCAATTTCTTGAAACACTTCTTGTACAGTCAATACATACCAGACATCTAGCTCATCTGTCCCACATTTCCATCTTGATTAAACAATAATGAACTGTATCTGCATAACTGGATATATAACCAAGTCAATGTTTAAGTCACTAAAAGAGAGAGACTGGTCAGAGAAGATACTTCATTAAACATAATAGGAGTAATACCCTTGAGGAGTATTCATTTCAGTGCTAATTGAAATGAGAAACACATGAGAAATTCCAAATTCTGAATCATGGGTGCTAGGCATGGAAAGACCCCAATCAACCTGAAGCTTAGCCCAAATATTGGACACAACTGGACAATCTGCAATAAATGGTCAATAATATCATAAAACATGGTACCAGTAGCACTATGAGTTGGTGCAGTACTTGATGAAGGTCAAAAGAAATATGATGGCAGAAGAAGATTAAATGATTGCAGAGGGCGACAAGAATTACTGCAATATACATGCCTATTAAAAGCAATACAGAGACATAATCTTGACAAAATGGAATCAGTTTAGCTGTAGCGAACCATTAGCAAAGCCTTTTCAAACTCACATTTCACTGATCATTAGCAAAGCCTTTTCAAACTCACATTTCCTTGTCTGCACAATCAAACATTTCAAAACAAAGTTTAGAAAAGATAAATAAAACTCAAATCAGACAAAACTGGAAGTCAATATTAAAAAATATTTCTCCTTGGGCACATGGAACCAGTAACACAAATTTAACCTATATAACACTCAGATATTTGTAATGTGTATGTAAGTGTATGACCTCCATGGATATCGCTTAAACTAGACAAATAAATAAAAACGTCTATCCAAGTGAGAAGAAAAACTTACCAGAAAATTTATGGCGCTTGGGTTTTGTTTTCCTAGTATTTGCTTTCTTCTCTGAAGTAGACTGCCTTGTTGCCTTGCCACTTACACGCCTGTAATCTTTACAATGTCATCACTGTGGGAAGTGTCCTCCTCAACTTCCCTCTGTGAGTGAGGGTCTTTTGTATCAGAGGACTCTTCATTCTCATCATCCTCGCCTTCTGCTGCATTGGCCTGGATATCATTTTCTGTCAGACGTCCATCACTAGAATCAATACCATCATCATATTCATCATGAAAGTCAGCTCCTTCAGTTTGCAACTCCACATTATCACCATCTGATGTTCCATTATATGTTCACTTGCCCAATATTTTTTAGAGAGGCCTCATACTCTGCTTTATAATGCTTCAATTCATAACATCCAGCTTCATTGTACAAACATACGGTTTTATGGTCCTCTGATTGTTTTAGGTGCTGCTGCTTCTTTCCAGTCCTTTCCTTCATATGATCCTTGGCAGACACACCATCAACATCGTCCATGTTAGCAAGATCTGACACATTCTCGTTGTATTCGTCATCCCTTTCTCCTGTCATCCCGGTCCTAATACCTCGAATCTAAGCCATGATACACTTTATTTCTTAATTCGAGTTACATTTGTGAGAAATCATTCCTCAAGTCATCATCCTGATCATCAAACCTATTAGATTCTGCACAACCATAACCATAAAGTTATTTCAATGCTTATGACTATATTCATCTAACATCTTACATCCTTCGGACTGTCTTAAAGTAAAGCTGATAAAACTATTCTCTAGAAGGAGTTGCAATAACCAAAATTATGCCAAGCACTCCTCAGCATTACACAGTTACAAAAGTACACCTGAATACACAGATAACTTGGAATTTAACTCACACCAGTTTTGATCAACTATATCATACTATCTACAACTATCCTTACAAAACATTGGAGGAAACTGAAACCAGTTTCAATTAGGCAGGATTTCAAACATTTTTAACCTATTTCTCAGAAAAGTTGTGGTTACGCTACAAAATTTTAGTATTTAGATCCACATGTTAGCAAGCTTTTATCAGTTTCACCCAAATCCTACAAGCAGTAACATCATTAGAAACCAATCAAACTTGGACAAATTTCCTCTGACATTTGATTCGCCTCCAACATTCGATTATCTTTGCACAACCCATGAGTCAAAACACTGTAAGTAAACACATAAGGATAGACTCTTCTTAGACAAAGATGGAACAGAATGGGTCAAATTGTATTAGGTCTCCAAGTAGTCTATGGGCATGGCTCACATATAAAATATTATAACATTCAAAGTAATGTTAGATAAGATCTTCACCTGGTAAAGCACAGGATCCTTGTTAACTTTTGACACGTTTGTTTGTTCTTCTGCTTATCTCTTCACTGCCTCTGCTTTAGGATTAGCCTCCATGACTTGTCCTCACACTCAGATATTTCTTCCCTTCCACTGAACTAATTTTGGTGGACCAGCAGGTGGAGAGGGGTTAATGTGTGGGAGAACTTGAAACAAGTAAAGATTGACAGAAATACCGTTTGTATTTCGAGGCGCTGCTCAACATTGCACTTCCTTCAACTGCTTTGTTTAAACAAGGTACCTACAACGAAAACAATAAAGAACTACCACTTTAATATACCTCTACAACTGCCAATTCATAAATCATAAGCTAAACTATACAATTCTACAACTTCCATAAAAGATTAATACTTAAATCAAATGCCACAAAACATTAAAATCAACATATAAACCCTGAAAACAATGGTAGCACTCTGGCTTTATCTCAGATTTTGAGTCACGACCAGTTCCTCAAATGCTTTCATCTGGCATTGGCATTAGGAGTCTAATTCTACCAATACTATTTATCTGCTATCTCTTCTATCAAATCAACATCAAGTCAGAACACAATAAACACTTTAGACCCTTTATTAGGTTATCGTACAGGATGGTAAGCAACTAGACCAAAGTTAATGTATTTTGACATCACAAACCAGCAAGCAATAAATTCATCAACAATTCAATCCAGTCAACATTTCAGTATCTAGAACTTTTAGTCTTTGAGACTTGAATAATACAGAACAAAATTGAAATCAGACAAGTACACAAAAACACAACTCCATTGCCCAAACCAAAACCCTGATTAACCCCTAAAAATAATGGAAACCCATTAGTTAAGGAGCAATCAGCAAGCCCTTGTTTTTAAACAACCTTTCCAAAAACTTTTTAACTTTTCTTCAATAGTTACGAAAACCCTATTTTTGAAACACAAACAAGTGACAACTGAACATCAATAAAACTGTCAACTGAGATAAAAAAAAAGGTGTTGTTGCTAAATAAAACCCACTTTTGATAAATACGCCAAAGATGTTCGGTCGTGGGATCATTTTGTAGAGACACCACAAAATTCACCTATTTGAAACATGACGAGGGAGAGAAAAACATACCTTTACCACCACCATCTCCGGAGGAAGCTTCATTCTTGGACTGCCAAATTAATTAAAACAATTTGGGCTAAAATCAAAATGAAAACCCTAGAATTAAATTCAAAAAATTCAAGAGAAAAAGAAAATCAGATTCAGGGAGAGGCAGAGAGAGGCCGCGGAGAGCGATGAAGTAGAGAGAAAAAAAGAGAGTTTAGGGTTTATACCTATTGAATCTGGTACCCTCCATCTCTTTCAAACAAGGAAGAAATTTAGGGATTGCTATGTATTTTAGGAGAAAAAACTAGGGTTTCAATTCTGAGATGGGTTTTGATTTTGAGTTTGAAATCAGACTTGAATCAGAGATGGGTTTGGATTCTTCGATCTTAACTTAGAGCGAATGATATAATTGATGTGAAAAAACAATTTCGGATTCAGAGTTATATGTTTAGGGTTAGGTTAGAAATCATAGAATCAATTTCAAAACAAAATCGATAGTTTGGGGTTAGGTTTATGGATTTCTGTTGTAAGGGTATTCGATATGATATGATTTTGTGAGTAAGAGGTATTGATTCACTGATTTTTGTGTGAGAGAGAGAGAGGTGTTATCTCTCTGTTTCAGCTGCAGAGAAATGGAGTTTTGTCTAATGCAGAGAAATGAAGATTTTTGAGGACCTTAGGGTGTGTAGGAGAAAGAGTGTAACATAGGTGTAATAAAAATTTTATAATGGGGAAATGACGTGTAATGAAAGGTCCAGACTATAGATGTATATTTGTGGACCTCGCTTTGCCTACATGGCTCTGATGTGTCAACCTCAAATGCTAAGGTCCAGACATCGAAAATTAAGTGTCCAGACCTTTTCACCTATTATTATATTATTTTTAAAAAGATTCCAAAGGTCCACTAAAAGGTCCGGATTTTTTATGTGGACCTTAATAATAAAATATTCTAAATAAATACTTAATCAGTTTTTAAAAAATTAATATAATAATAAAAAATACGAAGGTCCACTAATTTTGGGGATATATAAGTCATAAAACTAAATTTAAAGGGTAAATAAGTCATAGAAGGTATATTTGTGTAAAACTTTCAAACAGAGATATTTGTGGAAAGTACACCCAAAATATGGGTGTTTTTATCCATTGCGCTACAAGTACGTAAGCTCTTGGAAAATATATCAATTTCGTCATCAAGCCGTGATGAGTTGCACTCGATACATAGCTCTTCAACATTGTGTTTTACCGCTTTAGCTATCCATGTATCGATATGAAATGCACGAACGTAATTCGAACGGAAATTAAGATGAAACCTCAGTATAGAGCAGTAGTCACGTAGCAAGAGTACCGTAAAAACGAACTCAGAAAAAGAAATTCTCCGAGAATAACTAAACTGATCCGCGTCAAAGTTTAGGTATGGGAGATATTTCCAAATATGTTGCCATCTCTTCGACAAGACACTAGTCTGAACAGCAATTTTCATGTCAATGAAAGACATAATGTAGTGAATTAAATTATCTGATAAGTCACTGATTCTGTCTTCCCTGTTAGGATGTGGTGAATTTTTTTCATCCATGGAGCAAACCTGAGAAACAATAGCATTTGACACGACTAATGATAAGTTACTTTCATCTTGTGAATCTTAAGGCATTGTGCTTAAAAAAGATAATTCAAAAGGGTTTTAAGTTTTCCAAAAACCTAAAGAGAGGCAAAGAGATTATAAGTTTTTAATAACACGCAATTGAAGATAATCTTTTGAGCTAGTACATGATAAGCACACAAAAACTATGCGAAAAATACCTGGTATGATTTTAATCAGTAATCGATCACCTTTGGAGATCCTTCCTCTGCAAGGCTGCGGCAAAGTGATGTTGCGCGATAGTTGCAATTTAGCAGCGGCCTACTCCATCTCCTTGGAATGCTCTCCAAAATGAAATAGAGACTAGTGACGAGTAGGGGTGAGCATGGACCGGATTGGGCCGATTTTTGCCGCATCCGGCCCGCACCCAATATTTGGTGGATTTTGGATTCCACATCCACACCCAGCGGATTTGCATCCAGCGGATTTGCGGATTGGATGCGGATGATCCACTGATTCTTACAAAGTTAAAATTTATTATAAGAAGATAGCATTGTGCAAAACATGTAAACTGCCGAAACAACCTACATACATATATAATAAGGTATCCCAAATTCTTGTACAACATCACAACTTCATATACAAAAAAGTGACAATGAAACATAAACAACAGCTCCAAAAAACATGTTTTACAACTACCCAATCTAAATGTGCAAAAGTTTTAGAAGTCTAAAGCCTATTGTTAGTACTATGAGTCGTATATACCACACCAAAAAAAAAAAAGTCAATTCAAAGTGATTACTTCTTCTTCATCCTTGAGCACTTCCAACGCGTTTGCAATCCAGAGAATGAGGACAAATAAATAAATTAATCACTGACATAGTATATCTAATAATCCCTGAGTTTTTATTAAATTTCCCTAAATAACCTTAACCCTAGTGGGTGCGGATGTCCATGGATTTTTGACCACTCCAACCGCAACCGACCCTATATTCAGTGGTTTCTAGAAATATCATCCACGTCCGGCCCATCTTTTGGCGGATTGGACACCCAACCCGCAAAAAACCGTTGGACCGGATTGGGCCGGCGGTTTTTGGGTCTTTTGCTCACCCCTACGAGTGATATAATATTGAGCTTGCATCAAGCCCAGTAGCACTTGGTGCTTTAAAACGCCCAAGTGTTGGACATTTGCATAGTACAGCCTATACAGGTAAACTATAGCCTCTTTTTTTTTTTGAAAGGTTATATTAAAGTTGGACTGAAACCCACTACCTACAAGCCCAGGTAGCTAGGCAAAGAAAACTGAAAAGATTACGTCTAAGTTCCCTGATATATAAGTGAATGGTCGTGGCATTCTCAGTTATATATAATTTCAAATTCCGTTCTTTTTCTGGGTTCTATAACCCCTATAATAAAAAGTCGACCAAATACTTACCACTTTCTATCAAAATCTTATTTTATAGGTTTTTCGTATAAACCATCTTAATGATGGGTTTTTAAAAGAGAGAGACTCAATACTTGGGCTATACAGAAATTTTCACTCTCAAATTCCGTTCTTTTTCTGGGTTCTATAACCCCCAGAAAGACTTGTTCGTAATACAATGCCAATAACACTTGGTCGTAATACAATGCCAATCCCAAGATATACCATTTGCCTTATACCATTTGCCTTATGGCTTAATTTACGAGTTATTTTTTTGGTTGCCTAAGTTGGTCATAGAACAGAAAATGTTGCCACTTGAATTGTTTCTTGCACTGGGTTTGGAAAACTCTCAGACGAACAAAATGCATAAAAACCAGTTGCTGAGATCGAGGAATTTGTATATGTAAAGGTCAACCAGGAGAGCTGTAGCTACAAGGTACCATGTTACACGGGAGCAGCATTTGTAAGGCTCTGGAATCTTAACTCTTTAATTAGTTAGCTTTGTACACCATTTATGACTGGAGAATCCGCCATGTAACCTTAGAAGCAAGAATCTAGTGTATACTTCAGCGCTACCCACTGTATTAGCAGTGTATACTTGTAA
>JAJJMA010029180.1:0-14979 GCA_023529015.1 Papaver nudicaule
TTGGCCAAGTTGAACTTGATAATTCAGGTTATGTGTTAGTCAAGGAGGGGACTGCAGAAACCTCTGTTCAAGGTGTATTTGCAGCTGGAGATGTACAGGTAATTGATATGCAAATTTGTTGACATCTTTGTAGTTTGATAAGTTGTATTTGCAGTCAAATAATTTTCAATCATTCTTACGCCCTTCTTTTTTTTTGTGTAGGATCATGAATGGAGGCAAGCCATAACTGCAGCTGGAACAGGATGTGTAGTTGCTTTATCTGTTGAGAGATATCTTGCATGCACCGGTCTCCTTGTTGAATTTCACAAGGTATTCAGCATGATACATTTTCTTAAACATAGTCTAAAATGTGCTAGAAAGATCGTGTTATTTGTTTGTATACTTCTTCCTTGTTTCCCTTTCGTTGATTTCATTGCGCCATACGTTGGCTTGGCAAATGCATATTCTTAGACCAGGTCAGTAATGTTTGTATGTTCCCTCTATAGCTTGTTCCAGTATGAACTATTCATCTATGTAAGTGGTTTTTTGTTGGGTCTGGTGTAATGGAAACTCCATCTAATGACGATTACTTTATGCAATGTAGGCCTGTGGATCGTCAGTTTAGTCGAGCGCATCCTATGTGCTCAGTAAGTAGCAAAGCGAAATGACTCAAACATTTGCAGTATGGCAGTGGAATGTCCAAGTTTCTATTTGCAGTATGGCAGTGGAATGTCCAAGTTTTTGTCTGTAGTATGGCAGTGGAATGTAGCTCGCAATTGCAAGTGTGCGGTCGCTTTTTGTAATGTAAAGCTTGCAGAAATGGTGAATGTCTGTCAATATTTTTTTTTTCAAAGGAATGTCTGTAGCTTAATTTGAACAAATTCTGATCACAATATATTAGTATTTATATATAGTGTTTTGGGTGTTGCGACTTCTTTGCATTTTATATTTCTTATGTTAATTTTTTGTTTACAAATGAAAAACCCAATAACTTATCAAAAAGAAGAAAAAATAAAGGATTTTTAGATAGAAGGGAGGTAGTTCCATCCCATGCCAAACACCTAGAATTAGATTTCCATCCAAATTTTCCATCCATTTTAACTGTCATGCCAAACACCTAAACTGGCCGGAGGTAGTTGGAATTGAAGGGAATTGGAATTCCCTAGAATTCTAATTCCACCGGTGCCAAACGGAGCCTTAGAGATTTTGAGATTTTGATTTTCTTTGTTTTCTAGCAGCGGCGACGGAGAAAAGGAGAACTAGATTTGTTTGAGTTTTGGGCTAAGGTCAAAGGGGAAAATGGTTTGGGTTAAGGTCAGGTCGAGGTTCTGAAAATGGTTAAGTTAGGATTCGGTTCTCAATTTCATCGGTTCTGGAGTTTAAGTTGTTCTGGTTCTAAACTTTAAAATGGTTCCCATATTCTGATTCTCCAGTCATATGGTTCGGGACTTTAAGTTGTTCTGGTTTTAAACTCTACATTGGTTCCAGTATTCTGGTTCTCCCATCAGATGGTTCTGGGGCTTAAGTTATCCTAGGGTTCTAGCTCTTTTAAATGGTTCCAGACAATTACCTAAAATCATTAAATTCATTTTTGCTTTTCCAAAATTTCAAAAATAATATAGATGTGCTGCAATTGCTTAATTAGTGCTGCTAAAGGGTTGCAAAGATTGGGTTGATTTTGGTGGCATCAAAATTTGGGTGAAGATAGTAGTTTTCAAAAATTTGTAACACAATTTGGATGTGTTGCAACACATTTCAAAGTGTTGAGGAGTTATTATGATTTCTACACTTAAACTATGCAACACTTCCCATTTAAAGCAACATTATATGTATGCTGGTAAATTTGCAGCATGCTATTTGTGCTGCTAAAATTATAAATGTTGCTAATCAGAGTGTTGCTAAATCCCCCAAATGGTGTAGTGGTTTTTGCCTTTTTGGTTTAAATTAGATTAGGAAAGGATATTAGATTAGTCCGAATAAGATTAATCCTAATACTAATATTTTTTTGGACACCCCTTACGATTGAACATCAGATGGATGAAGTAAAAGTGAAGGGGCATCACTTTTTTGAAGCCCCCGTATTACCGCTCTTTTTAATGGGGAAAGCTACGTTACTAATTCGTTTAGGATGAAAACTAAAAAACCCCTTGTATTGCAGTCGTTAATGACCAGCTCTAATTCAGTTACACATACTAAATGAAAACTATCCATTTCAACTGAACGTCAAATCAAAGAAAAGAAGCCCTCAAACTTTTCTTCAGTTATCACCACACCCAGTTTGCCTCTCTGTATTGCTGCAGAGTTATCCTTGAACTCTGAACTGCTAAGGATGCAGATATACTCATCTAGGTTGTGCGCAGTTCCATCTGCACCAAGTATTATGGTACACACATAAAAATACGACACACAATTGATGCGCGGTGTGTGGAATTTGAACAATTAACAACTGAAAGTAAGTAGTCGTCATATTTACCTTCTGCTACAATGGGCTCAAGCGAAGGTGGTGGAGAAACCCATTTTCCAGTTGGATCCTTCATGTGTCTCCTATCAGATGCAAAGCAACGGAGAAAAACTGGAGCATGCACGACCCTGAATAACCTGAGATATCGCAAACACAATATCATTAATTTAGGTCCGTATAAAAGTCCGAATGGCTCCCGCTATATTCGTGTTTGCACCAAGAAATTACTTTCAACAAGAATTGAACTTAAAAGCATTGTTTATTAGTACCTTTGATACCCACTGTACAGCTGAAATGAAGGTTGAATAGCTTCCACAGCATATTGGGCTAAAGGGGTGGGGAAAGGAAGACTGGAATCTAGATCCCACACATGATGAGTATTGTCTTTACCATTTCTCTGTGATTTTCATAATGATTTTGGATTCTCGTCATTGAAGGAAATATCAAACAAGTATAACCTAGTTAAATGTATTCAGTGTTCTAAATCTCCGACAAATGTCAACTCTAGTTTTATTGGTTGCTGCCTTATAATCTCAATCTGATAACCGAAGTATGACACTGGAAATCACCTGAACGCAAATGACATGATAATCCCAAAGAACCAGCCCATCGCCTCTTTTGCTAGCCTTTTGATGCCACAATGGAATCTACAGAGTTTTCATGCAGAACTGTCAAACTAACATGTACTAAGCAAGAAAAGAAGAGGAACTAACATACAACTATACAAGAAAAGATGATCCAAAACTATGCATAGACTTTGGTTTGCTGGGTGACTTATCGTCTGAATTATCAGAGACTGTTCTGTCCTTGCTGCCAAGATGATAACTACTCAAGTTCTACGTTTCATTTTCTCTAGTGCTTTGCAATGTTGATGTTGGTAATGTTTTTGACTTTTCTCTAAATTACCATCTCACTCGATAATGAAGGATGATCCAACAATAGTGTATTTGTTAAAGAAATTTGTGTACAATCTCTCAAGCAGTCTACTGACACCTAGTCTCATCAATTCAGAACAGCTAATACTCCATTTAGATTCCACCAACAATATCACAAGTCAATTATTGTTCTTTAGCAATCTTCTTGTGGCAAGATATTTGAATAAGTTTGCCTCTTTGAGCACTTGTTCTAACCCTGTTACCTCCCATAACAGGATAAGTAGTTGGAATTTGTTTACCAATTCCGCTATCTGACCCTATTTGTACTGATTAGATTACTCATATTAATCTCATTGAAACACCAAAAAAGGATCATAGGCGGTTTGTATTTATGCAATTCTAATAGTACAATAATTGATTCCCAGGTATGAATTTATAGTAAACAAATTGATACACAAAAAACAAACACCAGTGACCACCAAATACAATAGAATTCATCGAAACAAAGGTAATGGAGGAATTAAGTATAGGAGGGAGTATGACATACCTGTTTGTCCTTATTGGAAATAAAGACGACAAAAAGATCTTTTCCAGCTTCATCTGCTAACCCTAACTTGATTAATTTCTTACACAGTCTGTATACATTCTCCTCACTTCAATCCAAAAAAGGAAAACATAAAAATTCAATGATCAAACCGCAGATAAAGGCGTAAAGAGAAACAGATTGTTACATACCAGTAACAAGGGGTGTGATCGAATGAGGACAAATCTAGGGAAGAGTTTTCTGGAGAGGTTATCATCGAGGGGAACTCCATTGTTGAAGACATCGTAAATTTTTTCTCTGGGTTTCTCATAAGTGGAGGAAACAGAGAATATGATATTTGTTGACCAACTTCTGACTAAGAACTATATGACCCTACCATGTGATTGGCAGGTCTTGACGCTGTTAACTTATCCGTTTGAAAAGGACTGTTAATGTGTTACATGCCCCACCAAACACATGGGTGGATTTCTTAGAGGTACATGCAACGTGGGTGTATTCATCCACCAAAATGTATTCCGCAACTGATTCCGCAAATGAATTTACCTTTAAGCAGAAGAAAGGATGTGTCTATGTGCACTTCGTACTCACTAATGTAATTTGGGTTCTTTACTATTTTAAGTTAAGTAGCCTATTTGATTTTGCACAATTATTATTTTTTTTTTGCTTAAATCTCTTCTAAATTATTCATCTTGTAGTGTCTGCTGTCCTATCCAAGTTTGTTTATTTTTTGGTGCCGTGCATATAATTGTGATTCTACTGATTCTCATGCATCTAGCAGTAGCAAAGCTGATTTCCACATTGTAAACATATTGGTATGGATGGTTTTTTCGACAACTACAAACAAAGATCTACAACATCTTTGGATCATCTATCCGCTGCTGGGTCGATATAAAATCCGTAATTTAAAGTTCATTTTTCAATCAAGTATTTAGTCTTGGAGAGGTTGATAATCCTGCGTTCGTGCACAAAGGTGGCTACTAGTTTTTGGGTTCTCGGTTCTCCTTATTTGTCGAAAGACGACGGATATTTATTCTTCACCCACCCGAGATGTCATATCCATCGGTTATGGGATGTTCTGTTGCCTGTTTTTGGATCCTCAAAAGATGTGTTTCTGACGTGGAAAGTTAGTATTAATAATTATCCTATTTTCTTTTCATTTTTGATTGAATTATTCTATTTTCAACCCTTCCTAATATTAGAAACGAAAATTCCATCCAAATAAATTAAAAAAAAAAAAGAGAAAAGAAAAAGGAGATACACATCATTTCTGGGATTTCACTTCAATTTGGCCGGTGCGACCGTGGATTTTTTTTGTTTTTGTTTTGCGCATCATTTTCATTCATCCCTGGAGTGCCGCCTAACTTGTTTCCGTAACTTGACGTTTCCCTTTTCCGTTTCTTCAATTCAATTCATCTTCCAAGTCCAATAAAATCAAAATCAATCAAAGAAATCTCGTAAAGTAATTTTCTTTTTTTTCTGAATTTTTATTTTTTGGGACAGAGAAAAAGAAAGCAATTATTCACTTTCTCTAAGTATCCATCCATCCTCCTTTGCCAGCTCTACAGCTTTTTCTCCTCCTTCTCCTTCTCCTCCTCCTCCTCCTCAACCCATTCCTTCTCTTTCTCATTTTCAATTCTCTCTTTCCTTACTCTCTCTGAATAGTATAATACCCATAACTCAATCACTCACTCCCATCATCATATTCTATTCTCCACACAATTAATCACTTTTTCGACTCAAGATCTTATAAGGTAAGATCGATCCAACTTAATTTTCATCTTGTATCATCTTTGTGTTTGATCATTGATTCGTTTCATGTTCTAGCTGATCTCTGCTTTAATCGAGTACGTGTCAATGCATATCTTGTTGATCTGACCTTCTAATTGACCAATTCTGGGTAAATTCTGTTTTGGCTTTTTTCTTTTATCCTTTTGTCTGTGTATTTTGATCCGTTTTTGATCTCTTTTATAGATTCTGAGGAGTAATCTATAGGAATCATTGTATGCTGTATTGATTGATGAAATGAGATGTTTGAATTTAAATTTAATGTTATGCCTTAACTAAAGAGTTTTGCGTGGACAAAGTAGCTGAGGTTGATCTCTTAACCACTATTTTCCAGAAAGTGTGGAGCTTTTTTTGTTTTCTTCCCCGTTAATTGAATTGCTTAGCATCGCATTGTATGGTATAACGTGGAATTCTATTGAGATTTGATATCTGTAGCCTGGTGGGTAAAAAACTGTATGTAAACTAACCCAAATTAACTACATGTTGAATGGAAAATGACACCTGCTGCCTATTGTCCTGAATGTAAACTAGTGTTATGATTGATTTTGACAGCATTTAAGTTTCTTATGTTTCTGATTCGACACAGTGCATTTTTCATGTTTCTGGGTGCATTTATCATGTTTCTGGATTGGGTCATCGTAATTTGTATAACAGGACTGGAAATAAGGAAAGTTGATGTGATGTTGAGCTCCATCTTGACATGTTGGAGGAATTAGAATATATGCAAATTGCAATTGTTTGATATTTATGATGTTAGTTGGCTGTGCTAAAGCCTGAATGTCTACGATGAGTAGTAGGGCTTGTTGTTGCTTGTGTTTCATCACTTTGAGAATTTAATAAACTAGTATTTCGTTGTGTGCATCATTTATTTTCTATATTTGATATGCTTAAGAATAATGTTTAAAATTTGAAATCGTTAAATTATTAATCCCTGTATACTGAATTTTCATTCATGTTTCTGAGTTTGTTTCTTTTCTTTATCTTCGTCTTCTCATTGTTGTTCCCTAGGGATATTTTAGACATTAGTGGGAGTTAAAAAAGTGCTTCCGTTTCTTTCAAGAAAGGAAATAAGAAGGCTGCCGCAGAATGGCTAGCAATACAAAGGTTCTGGATCCTGCATTTCAGGGAGCGGGGCAGAAATTGTATCCTTTTTAGATCATGCACTTAAAACATGCTTGATACCTCATTGTTATCTTCTGCATCCCTCAGTGAAGTATTTGCTGCTGTGGATTCTGTTTTTCACTTTTCTTTACTTTTCTATTTTTTTTAAAAACATTTGGCAATGAGGTGGTAATGTAGTACTTAAAGCTTTACTTGAAATATGAGAAGATTCCTTCTGAGTTTTGATTTCAACTTCGATATTGTTATGTTTGAGTTGCTTGGTTTTCATCCTTGACACTTCTCAGAGGGACTGAAATTTGGAGAATTGAGAACTTTGAGCCAGTTCAATTGCCAAAATCTGAACATGGTAAATTCTACATGGGGGATTCTTACATTGTTTTGCAGGTACTTAAATTTTTTACTTTCCATCCATGTTTCCCTAATGCTTTCAAGGAATGAACTTTTTCGAGTCCATTTGTAAATACGATTTTGAATAACATTTATATATATCTGCACAGTACTTATTTTTCTTTATAATTATGACTTGTTGCAAAAGCACTCTTGTTACTGACCAAATAAATAAATACATACTGCAGACTTCTCCTGGCAAGGGCGGTGCTTATTTGTTTGATATTCATTACTGGATAGGCAAGGATACAAGTCAGGTGCGCCACATTTACTATTTTATGGAAAACAAAGTGAATGACCTAATTGTTTACTCCCTCTTGATGTTATGGTTACTGAATTTGGTACCAGGATGAATCTGGAACAGCAGCAATCAAGACAATCGAGCTTGATACAGTTCTTGGAGGTCGTGCTGTCCAACACAGGGAACTCCAAGGCCACGAGTCCGACAAGTTTATTTCATACTTTAAACCATGCATTATTCCATTGGAGGGGGGTGTTGCTACAGGATTCAAGAAACCTGAAGAAGAAAAGTTTGAAATTCGTCTGTATGTTTGCAGCGGAAAACGAGCTGTCAAGCTGAAGCAAGTAAGAGGCCTATAACTTTGTTAGTTCATATGATTGGTGCATGTCGAGTAGATATAAATCTCCAAATTGTCCGTGCAGGTTCCATATGCTCGCTCTTCACTGAACCATGACGATGTCTTCATCTTGGATACCGAAAATAAAATTTATCAATTTAATGGTGAAAACTCCAACATTCAAGAAAGAGCGAAGGCTCTTGAAGTAATTCAGTTTTTCAAGGAAAAGTACCATGAGGGAACCTGTGAAGTTGCAATTGTTGGTGAGCATTTTCCCTTTACAATTTTGCTGTTAAGTAGAATTCTTAGACTTCATTTTGATCTTGTTGGTTTAACTTAAGGGAAATGAATATTATCCCAATGTTGATTATCATTCGGTGTTTGCTTGCTTAAGTTAGCCTTGTTTAGGATGGAGAGAAACCATAAATATATTGAATACACAATATAGAGGCCTTCAAGAGACCTCGCTTGTTTGCTGGAAATTGTCAAGGAAAATTGAATTGCGCATTATTTTCTTTCTCACCCAGTCCCTTCCTATCAAAGATAACCAAAGAGCTAATTGTTTGATTTGGACATCATCTTACATATGTTGATGTTTATACTAGATGACGGGAACCTACGAAGAGAGTCAGACTCCGGAGAATTTTGGCTTTTATTTGGCGGGTTTGCACCAATTGGCAAAAAAATCGCAAGTGATGACGATATTACTCTGGAGAGAACTCCTGGGAAGCTTTATAGGTACAGTTTCTCACGCAGTTACTTTGTGTGTGGAGAATAAATCAGGCTTGTATCAATCATGTCGAGCTTTCTTTTTCGTACAGTTTGATTAAACTCTTATAGCACTTTTCTGGTACCTAGCAACACAAAATGCATATTTGTGGTTAGTTCATTAAGTAGTTGGTGAGTCTTGTGATGACAGAATTGTTAGCAGCATGTGTTTATTGATTCTCATTCTAGGTAGTTTATGCTGGTACGTCAATTTTTTTTGAAATAGTTGCACATCATTGTATTAGTTGCTGGGGTGAAGTGCTCATTCGCAGCAAGTGCAGCATTTTTCTCAATGTCATGTGGCTCCTAAAGTACTGTACATTGCTATGTGAAAAATGTAATAAACTCTTCATGCTATAGATACGTGTCTAACTGAAAACAAATGCTATAGAATTATAGCTTCATATTACATATTGAACTGTTTATGTATTCACTAACTTGCATCACTGGTTTCCCGCAGCATTGCTGATGGTCAAGTGGCACAGGTAGAAGGTTCATTATCTAAAGGAATGTTGGAGAACTACAAATGCTATTTACTGGATTGTGGTGCTGAGGTTTTTGTTTGGGTTGGTCGGGTTACTCAAGTGGAGGAAAGAAAAGCTGCCAGCCAAGCTGCTGAGGTAGGCAGTTGCTTCACATTTTCTTTGAAGATCACGTTGTCAGGGAACTCATTTATATAAATCTTCTATCAGGAATTTATTTCTAGCGAAAACAGACCACGGTCAACTCGCATAACTCGAGTCATTCAAGGGTATGAGACGCATGCATTCAAGTCCAATTTTGAATCCTGGCCTGCAGGTGCAGTAGCTTCTACCGCTGAGGATGGAAGAGGAAAAGTAGCAGGTATTAATCACATCTCTCAACTGTTGATGAAGTTGGAATTCTTACTGGGCAGTACTTTTAATAATGGAGCCATTTTGGATTTGTTTAGCTTTGCTCAAGCAACAAGCTCTTGGTGCTAAAGGAACTGCAAAAGCTACTCCCGTAAATGAAGAAGTCCCACCTTTGCTTGAAAATGGCGGGAAACTTGAGGTACTCATTCTTGTTTCGCGCTTTTTATCTCTGGTCGATTTTGGTTCGATGACTTGTGGTCTTTAAAAGCTTCTGAACGATACTGTAATTGACTACCCTTCTCCTTTTTAGGTATGGCGTATCAATGGAAGTGCCAAGACTCCAGTCCCTAAGGAGGAGATTGGTAAATTTTACAGTGGAGATTGCTACATTGTTCTATATACGTACCACGCTGGCGACAAGAAAGAGGACTACTTTTTGTCATGTTGGATAGGGAAGGATAGCATTCAGGTAATTTGTAATTAAATTTTGGGTTATGGTATAAACTTTTGAATTATTAAGCTGTGCAGTCACATGTATATATGATCATTTTAATGATTAATTTGTTTGTTTGTGATGAGTTGTATCCATAATTAACTAATAAAACATATATGTAACAACTGCTTATAATGCTTAATTTTCAGGAGGAACAAATGATGGCTTCTCGATTAGCTAATACGATGTCTAATTCATTTAAAGGCAGACCTGTTCAGGTATTAGGGTGTTCCATTTTCCAATTAGTTGAGGTGTGATTTGTATAACACCGGAATTCACAAGGATTTCTTACAGGGTCGTGTATTACAAGGAAAGGAGCCACCACAGTTTGTTGCCATATTTCAGCCTATGGTTGTTCTCAAGGTAATGATAATGTATGAAGGGTGGGATAGCCTATTTTAGCAGTCTTAATCAAGAATAGTGAGTTGGTCTTTTTACTCAACGATAGCCTATTTTTCTGCATCTATTTAGGGTGGGATAAGCTCTGGATATAGAAAGTCTATAGAAGACAAAGGTGTAAATGATGACAGTTATTCCACTGATGGAGTTGCACTCATTCGGATTTCTGGGACATTTCTTCATAATAATAAAGCAGTGCAAGTTGATACGGTGCGTTATGTTATGTTAGCATTACTATCATTTTATGGATGTGTACAAATCCTTTGGATTCTGAAATAACATTAGTAATATACTTATCAGGGATCAGAAGTTTTCGGGATCCCTTACTTCTCTATCAATTGATATTAAAAACACTTTGGTATTTAGAGAAAAAAAAAACTGAATATTATCCTACTATTGCTGTTCAACTTAACTAGTAAACATTAGTGAGATGACCAGAGAAACTGTTCCTTGTACCTGTGATGAACCACGCTAGTAGATTCCCTTACGTAGTTTGTAGTTTTCTGGTTTCAGTGGTAGATAGATGGTTATTAAGCTGGATATCTTGTCTCATTCCATTTTACTTATGTTTTCGGCGTGGGTGTCAGTAGCCAAGTTGTGATTTTGAAGGAGTGTGGCGCATGAGTGCCAATATTTCTTCATCCTTACTTTCATTGCCATTATATCTCATTGAGTGACCAATCCCAAGAGACTAAAATCACAAAGTTTCTGAATCAATCTCTGTGCAAAGTTTTCCATGTGATGGCGTACCTTATAACAGAGAATTGGTTGATTTACTTCCCTGGCAATTTCTATTATTAGAATAGTCACCGTTCTTACCATATTTACCTTTTTTTCCTTCCTGATGGCACTAACATATTTGGGTACATGTATTTAGGTGGCATCATCCTTGAACTCCAATGACTGTTTCCTTTTGCAATCTGGATCTTCACTTTTCACATGGCATGGAAACCAGAGTACCGCTGAGCAGCAACAGTTAGCTGCAAAAATTGCAGAATTCTTAAAAGTATGCTTTAAAGAATAATATATGTTTGGTTTGGCCTTCTTTTACTTCAGTGTGATCTTAACTAAATTTCATTTCTGTAAAAATTCAGCCAGATGTTGCTATGAAATATACTAAGGAAGGAACCGAGAGTTCAGCATTCTGGCATGCACTGGGAGGGAAGCAAAGTTACACAAGCAAGCAGGACTCACAAGAGATTGTGCGAGATCCTCATTTATATACTTATTCATTTAATAAAGGTAGTAACTCATTCGCAGGCATTTAAATATTTTCCCTTGGTATATTCCATTGGATAATGTCAAACGACTCTATATTCATGTACGCAAGCTACTGGTAGAAGCTGACGCTTTTTCTGTTTTACTTCTTTTCAATTGTTTCTTTCCCGGCGTTGCCAGCTGGAAAGTTCGAGGTGCGCTCATATTAACCTTTTCATTTTTTGGAATATAAGATAGAATAAAATTTGGGCCTATTCTTTTCTATAAAAGATGCACTATTTAATTTTTGCATCATGATTAAATTAATATAAATAAGAATTTTAATACAGCATAAGAAAGGAAAAATGTGCTCCGTAAAGGAAGGCTTATATTAGGTGTTTGCTTACCTCATCCTCTTGTTTCCTTATTGAGCAGGTAACCGAAATATACAACTTCTCTCAGGATGACCTTTTGACTGAGGATATGCTGATACTCAACACACAGGCTGAGGTATTTGTGTGGGTTGGTCAGTCTGTTGAGACCAAAGAGAAACAAAAGGCATTTGAGATTGGGCAGGTACTATTGCTTAATTGATAACTTAAAGTTTCTAGTTATCGGGTACATTTGTCTCATGCATTACAGAAATATTTCAGACATACATAGAGCTGGCATCAGCTTTGGATGGGTTATCTCCTGGTGTAGCACTATACAAAGTCACAGAAGGGAATGAACCATGCTTTTTCACGACATACTTCTCATGGGATTCTGCAAAAGCCCATGTATGTTTTCAGTTGCAAATATTCCATTGTATTTTACTTTTTGACCTGTTGATTCTAAAATATGTTGGTCATATGAACCGAGAAATCAGCAGAGTTTTGTTAATTGGCCTACATTAACCTCATCTGGCACCTACTTTATTTATTGCTATACTTTTCATTCTCATTAATCTTCTTGTGAAATTAAAGGTCCAAGGAAATTCATTTCAAAAGAAGCTAGCTTCACTCTTTGGGGGAGGGCATGCTGTGGAGGTAAATGATTTATTTATTGTTAATCCAGTCACCATGAACAAATTGCAGTTAATTAGGCAGAAGAATTTCGAATTGGTCACTCAACAGAATAGATACCAAACTTTTGGTTGATTTAGTTGGGTACAGTTTAATGCTTACTGACTTATTGCAAAACCAGGATAAATCTAATGGTTCGAACAGTGGAGGACCAACTCAAAGGGCTTCAGCTTTAGCTGCCTTATCTTCTGCATTCAATCCATCCTCTGGTGGCACAAAAACTGCAGTTTCACGGCCTTCGCCAACCCGAGGATCATCACAAAGGGCAGCTGCTGTGGCAGCTCTTTCTGGTGTTCTAACTGCGGAACAGAAGAAGCCATCACCTGATGTCTCTCCATCTCGAGCAAGAGGAAGTCCGGCCAGGAAGGCCCGTGATCCTGGTAAGCAAGTTTATAAAAATCCTATTCCCTTGCTTTACTAAATAAATTTGTTATCTATTTTTATAAAATTACGATGGTTTTGTAAATTAAGATATCTGTTTCCTTCTACGGATTTAAGGAAAGAAAAAGAGAGATTCGTGAAGTGGGCCTAACCGCCCAAGTAGCAGAGGATTCGGTGCTTTTACCTGCTTGACTATTGCAAACTATACTATCTTTGTTTACCACTTTTGGACCTCATTTCTCCAAGGACTGGTCGTAATGATACAGTCACGTGTTTTCTAGTCACACGCTCGTGGCACTGTTAAATTGGATCTCATGCTAGTTGTATGCTAAATTCACATTGAAAGGTGTTGATAGTCTGAAATATTGTATATATTGCAGAGGAAACGAGCGAGAGTACTGTTTCAGAGGTCGAAGCTCCTCCAGAAGTTTCAGAAGTTGCAGAAGTGAAGGAAACAATAGAGGAAGTAAAGGAAACAGTGGAAGATGAAGTAGAGTCAGCATCAATATCCGAAAACAATGGAGAAGACACAGAGGAGAAGCAAGAGGAACCACAGGCAGATGAGATTGCTGCTGGAAGTACTACATTCAGCTATGATCAATTAAGGTCCAAATCAACTGACCCTGCTCAGGGAATTGACTTTAAACAAAGAGAGGTATATCTAGCCATTTAACTCTTCTTTCATAATCCCATTTGCTTCTACTAGTCCACATCTGCGAAGGACAAATACTAGTTCATACATCTAAATCATTTTTGGTATGAACTTTTTCATTTTCGTCAAATTCTTAGGCCTACTTATCTGACGAAGAGTTCCAGACAGTGCTTGGGATGACCAAAGAAGCTTTTTATAAACAACCAAAGTGGAAGCAAGACATGCAGAAGAAGAAGGTGGAACTCTTTTAAGTGTGAATTGCCCAAACTAAGGGACGAAAAGTTTATTTAATTTTTCTCAACTCTTATTTTACCGATTATTTGCTTCATCATCTTGTTGTCTATTTCCCATTTGGAAAAAACAAAAGGGTGTGATTCCAGAAAACAGAAAGGTGTGTATCAGTATCACACTGAATTTGCTATATCTAGGTGTTGTGTGATTTCCCCGTTGAGGAAGATAGCTGCGTCTAGTAAGTCACCAGTGTTAACAACCACAGGATGCTCTAGTATTATTTATATTCCGTGGTCGCTCCCAGCAGTTTGAGGTTTGGGATTGTATTTTGAGGGCATCTATGATGGCAGTTGTGACGATAGGTGATATTCTTTTATTTGTAAAAGTTGGGAGGTTGTTAACCATTAAAATGGTACCCCGCTCTGGTTTGAGATCTTGTTAGTGTGACTTTAGAGAACAAAAGAGATAGAAGGTTTGTTGTTTTGTATGTATTGTCATTTGATGTTTATTACGATTGATTATTTTTCAATTTTAGTGATTTTACTAATTAACAATGTACGATATCAAATTTATCCTTGTATCAATGTCCGAATTTTCGTGCATTTGAACTAAACTCAGTGAGCATGGACATGAGTCATGACCCTAGTTGACTTGCAAAACGCACAGGTTAGTTTTTCTGAGTTGGATCAGATGATCTGCCTGAGGAACTAACTTTTCCTTTCAATTCTTCAACGTATTATTTGATGTAGTTTTACTTGATGCTGTTCTACAACTTGCAAGATTCACGTGCTGACTGTTGGCTGCTTTAGGCCTTGGTAAAAGGAAAGGATTTACGATTTACCGCATTTATGTACCGCTGTCAACGTATTTTCCTGAACATTAAACAGTAATACATATGGAACCTTGCTAACAATGCTGAACTACAGCTGGAACTTGGGACTGTGAGGCTAAGTTGAAAATAAAAAACATCAATATTGGTTCCATTTCTTCCACATAGGTAGCTGTAAACGCAAAGTCACTGTTAACAGATTAAAAAACAAACACTAGCTGAATGACAACCAACAGAAAACAAAAGTGGAATTATAGGATTTTAGTTCAAAACATTACCTCAATTTGTGTTTTGGGTCCAAATATCAAATTAATAAAAACCATCTACCTTTCAAGTCTTTATAACCTTTATAATTAGTATTTTATATTTGCTAATTGTATTATTCACAGTTGTAGATGTCC
>JAJJMA010029228.1:0-10034 GCA_023529015.1 Papaver nudicaule
GGGTTTGTTCACCACCCAAATTTTCACAAAGCTGCTTCTGTCATCCCTTACCAGGAGCACTTCAATCTTTTCAACATGGTGTGTATTTTTTAAACATTTTACTTTTTCCACCTCTGTCACCTGTGAAAGCTTATGCTTGTCTTTTGTGATTTCAGCACTTTCATCATTGCCTAAGTGTTGCCTCGGCCAATGAAGGTCTTGGTCGTGAGATCATTAACCTTAACATCAAGATCAACCAATTGACAGATGAATCTTCTATTCGGAGTAAAGAGGTTGAAAGGTTGAAGAACGAGGCTCGAGAGCGAAGCCTGAAAATTACAGCCCAACAAAGTAAGTTATCTCTATATCTCCTTTGTTATTTTGCTTTTCTTTCAGTTTTGTTCTTTCGCCGACCCTTAGATTTCCTGCCCTCCAAGGTTGTCATTCCTCCGATGACGATAGGCTTAGGCGAGCTGAATCCGAAATCGAGAGACTTAGTAATAGCAACTTTAAGCAGTATAGTCAGTTGTTCAATTTCCTCAAGGACCTTAAATGGTGTCGCCGAGAGTTGGATCAAGATGTTGACATTATAAGAAACCTCTGTAATACTTATCAAGCTACTCGATCGGAATTAGGCTGGATGACTAGCCAACGTGACGATGCGCTTCGCCGAGAAGAATTAGCCCTTGCTGCTAAGAAGGAGGCCGAGATTGGTCATAAGCGAGCTTCTTTCCTTTGGCGAGAGGAGAAATCTAGAGCCGATAAGCTAGCTTCCCAAATTATTAGCTTAAGTACTGACAAAGAAACCGCCGAGTTTCAAATTCAACGCTGGAAAGATACAGCGGCGAGACATGAAGCTTTGACGATTGATTTATACAAGCAATGTTCTACCCAACAACGCCGAATAGAACAAATGTTAGGTCCATGCGCCAACGCAAATTTTGAGTTTCATATGACTCAGTTTAGGGACGCACAAGAGGGTATGCGAGTATATGTCCGCAACCTAGAAGGTAGTTATTGTAGGATTTACCCATAACTTTTATACTTGCTTCCTTTCAACCATCTTTACTATATTCATTTCTTTTCTTGCCTCAGCTACGATTCAGAACTTTAAGAATGAAGTAAATCATCAAAAGGAGATCAACAAAGGTTGCCATGAACTCGAGGTGAAGGTTCAGGAGCTTTCTGATGAGCTCAAAGAACACAAGTCTTGCCCTAGCAAGATGAAAGACTTGTCCGAGAGACTCAAAGAGCATGACTCTTGTGCTGGCAAGTTTGCAGATTTGAATAAGCAACTTCTTGACCATGAATCTTGTGCGGGTAAAATTCAAGAGCTTGAAAGCGTCCGTGATGGTCTTCAGATTGAGGTCGCCGAAGCCAAGGAAGACATCCAGTATTGGGAAAAGCGACTTGAGGAAGATGTCGTTAATGCTGCCTTTATCGGCGCTCAAGACTTTGCTTACAAATTCTTGCCTCAATACAAGGTAGAAATTCCCTTGGAATATCAACGACCTACTCCTCAACAACTCGCCGAGCAACTGGAGAAGGAGAAGGCGCTCACTCAAGAAAAAGAGAGAGGACTGCTAGGAGGAGAAGATGAAGAAGAAAACAATGAAGAAGAATATAGCCAAGAAGAGGAGGACTCAGGGGAAGAAGAAGAAACCAGAAACGAAGATCAAGGTGAAGACAAAGGAGGAAAAGGTGGGGAAAAACTTCAGCCTCAAGTCACCGGCGTTGGGGATATAGGTAATTAGAATCTCGGCGAGCAACATGAAGGAGAAGCTATCAAAGATGATCGTCAGACTGAAGGCACTAGGGCTGAAGATGTGGGCGAGGATTATCTCAGTGATCCTGACAAAGAGAAGCCCCCTACCCCAAAAAGTCCTTTTTATGATCCTAGGTGTTGAAGTAGTCTGTCCTTTGCCATTTCTAGGCGTTGGAAAAGATAGAACATCATCTTTTTTTAGTCTTCTAGGCTTCTATTGTTGTCTTTGTTTTCTTGTCATAGACTATTTCCCCTTTTGAATATTATCTTAATGTCTGTTGACATCTGCTATCAATGTGCAATTTTCTTTTGCTCCATTTAATATGTTCATTTCTATTTTGTCTTTAAAGACTTAACTTGCCATTGAGTGAAGTTCATTGCTTGTACAGCTAACAATTTCATACAGAGCCAAAGGTTAGCACCCCAGCCGTAACCATTACTTGTGCCCGTCGGCGATCTAATATAAGTTGTTTGGATTGCCCTCATAGACTTTAATACACTATAGCGTCCGCCAGAGGTGATGCTACGGCGTAGACGGATTAGCACACCAGCGGCACCGCCGATGTGATGCTACAACAAAGGGTTCTTATGCGCCAAACACTTACAGATCAACAAGTAACACGACTGGCCTTATAGCTAACCTGGGTCGGACTAACCATTTACAAGGAGGTTGTTCACTCAATGAAGCAAGCAAGCTTTCTGTATAAGAGATCTTGGCTCTTAGTTGATTTTATTGATTTGGGCATTATGCCTTTAAAGATGGCACTTGGCCTTAGTACCTGATCAGGGTTTTTGTATGGCTTTTATTGCCTTGTGATTATTGGGCATTTGTGCCTCTGTATGCGGCTTTATAGCCACTGAGCATTTTTGCCTCAGTCTATTGTGCTCTTGGAGCTTGGAAATTTAGCCGTCACTGTGGTTAGAATACCCAGTGAAAGAAAAATGCAAGTGACACAGTGAATTGTTAACGGGGTTCGGTGCATGATAGCAAACCTACGTCCCCGGATCTTATTCGCTATTGCTTTACATGAGCTAATAAGACTTCTTGGGTATTATGCCCGCCCAAGACCTCGGATTTTACACTGTTTCCTTCAAGGATAGTACTTCTTAAGGAACCTGGCGTTCCAAGGATGTTCAAGTTGCACGCCATGCTCATCAATTAGTATATATGCTCCTGGCCCAGCCACTCTCTTGACTACATATGGGCCATCCCATACAGGTTCCAGCTTCCTGCATCCTTCTCGCTGAGACGGGGGAATTTCTCTAAGTACCAACTCGCCGGGCTGATATTCTCTTGGGATCACCCGCTTGTTGTATTCTCTAGACAATCGACGATGATAATTTTCCATATGTGTGAGGGCGATCAGCCGTTGTTCTTCTAAATCATCCAGCTTAGCTAGAATCAAATCGGTATTCAAATTCTTTTCCCAGGCTTCATGTTTCGTGGTGGGTAAGATTACTTCAGATGGGAGCACTGCTTCAGCGCCGAAAGTGAGTAAAAAATGAGATGCTCCTGTTGCTTCACTAACCGTGGTTCTATACGACCACAAGACATTGTGTAAATGCTCACACCATGCCTTTTTATGTTTCTCCAGCCTTTTCTTCAATCCCATTCCAATAGTCTTATTGGTGGCTTCTGCCTGCCCGTTACTCTGAGGGTACAAGGGAGTGGATTTTCCCAGCTTGACACTGTAGTTGTCTAGTAGCTTTCTTATGTTGTCGCCGACCAATTATTTCCCATTGTCAGTACATATCTCCGCCGGTACTCTGAATCTGCAGAATATATTCTCCCAAATGAATGTGAATACTTCTTGTCCTGTCTTCTTCCTGATAGCCTTGGCCTCACACCACTTGGTGAAATAATCTGTCGCCACAATAATGTATTTTCGTTGTCCAGAGCCTGTAGTTAAAGGTCCAATGATATCAATGCCCCACTTGGCGAAAGGCCAAGGGATGAGCACTGAATTTAAAGATGTCGCCGACGCCTTAATTCTTCTTCCATACAGCTGGCATGGTTTACATCGCTGAGCATATTCTTTTGCATCCTTATTCATCCAAGGCCAATAGTATCCTTGCATTCTGACTTTTAATGCCAAAGCTCTTTGACCACCGTGATTCCCACAGTCTCCTTCATGGATTGCTTCCAGTAATTTCTTTCCTTCTTCTCTCGATATACAGCGCAGCAATGGTCCTGAGAATGACCGGCAATATATGATTCCATCCCGGAGCTCATAATTCGTCGATCTACTAATGACTTGATGAGCTAAAATTTGTTTCCCCGGCAAAGTTGAACGATCCAAATAATATCGTATCGGCGCTCTCCAATCCGTCTCTGCTGATTCTTCAGTGCTTGTTGTCAATACTTCTCTTTGCTCTCGCTCTTCTACCGAAGACTGCTTTACTCTTTCAATAGCTATTGAGGGGATATCCGGATTTGTCATCATTGAGGAGATAAACGCCAAATCATCGGCGTGCCTGTTGTCTTTTCTGCAGATGTGACGAAACTTGATACCTGTGATCCTCTGGGCGTACTCCCTATCAAGTTTTAGGTACTTCTGCAGAGACGGATCTGTTGTCTGATATCGTCCAGATATTTGTTGAATCACTAGCTGAGAGTCGCTTGTCAATCTAACGTCGATGATGCCCATTTCGATGAGTATTCGCATGGCGTGAATAACCGCTTCATATTCTGCATCATTATTAGTCGCCGGGAATTCTAGCCTTAGCGAATGCACTATTCTTGCTCCTTTCGGCGAGGTCAGGACAATTCCTATCCCTTTGCCTTCTTTATTTGACGAACCATCTACATAGACTTCCCATCCATTAGGACTGCATTTCAATAGATCTGGCATATCATGCTCTCGCTCATCCAGAGAGAATGGGGTTTCCTCTATCTCTTCTTCCTCATCAATTGGGAAGTCGGCGAGAAAGTCTGCAATAACTTGAGACCGCTGAGCCGTACGTATTTCATATTGAACGACGAACTGCTCAATTTGCTGATTCCACTTGGCGATTCGCCCCACTCTTTAAAAACTGTGCAGGATAGATTCTATTGGAGTTTTGGTGAGGACCACAATGGGATGAGCATGAAAATATGGGCGTAGTCGCTGAGATGCAAAAACCAACGCCAAGATCAACTGCTCAATTTTGGTATAATTCTTTTCTGCTCCTTGCAATGTTCTGCTGATGTAATATATAGGCGTTTCTCCGCCTTTGGTTCTTACAAGCACAGCACTTATGGCGAAAGGTGTTGCGGCGAGATATACCCTGAGCTCCTCGTCGTGCTCAGGTGGCTGAATTGCTGGGAGAGTGGCTAGATACTTTTTAATACCTTGAAAGGCAGCCTCATGTGCCTCAGTCCAGTTGAACTTCTCTCCTTTTTTCAATGTCTGGAAAAATAATTTGCATTTGTCGGAGAACCTTGAGATGAATCTATTAAGAGACGCCAGAGTCCCATTGAGTCACATAACATCTTTTACCGTTACCGGCGAAGGCATCTCTATAATTGCCTTAATCTTGGCTTGATCAGCTTCCACTCCCTTCTTCGTGACGACATATCCCAAAAACTTTCCTGAAGTTACACCAAAAACGCATTTCGCCGGATTGATTTTTAGCTTAGTAATGCGCATATGGTTAAATATTTCTCGGAGGTCTTCCACATTAGTTTGCTTCTTCTTGCTCTTAACAAGCATGTCGTCGACGTATACTTCCATCGTCTTCCCTATCCATCTTTCAAACATCTTCTGTGCCATTTCTTGGTAAGTAGCGCCAGCATTCTTCAACCCAAAGGGCATTCGAGTGTAACAAAATAATCCTTTAGTGGAAAAGAAAGCTGTGTGCTTCTGATCTTCCTCCGCCAAAGGTATCTGATTATATCCTGAATAACCATCCATGAATGACAGCAACTCATGACCTGACGTAGCATCTACCGTTTGGTCAATACTTGGCAGCGGAAAACTATTCTTTGGACATGCTCTATTGAGGTCGCTGAAGTCAATGCAGATTCTTACTCCCTTATTCTTCTTAGGTACTACTACCATGTTGGCTATCCATTGAGGATATTGTACTGGTCTTATGATGCCAGACGCCTTCATTTTATCAATCTCTGCCTCCACTGCCTCCTTATAGGCTGGAGCCAATTTTCTTATCCTTTGCTTGAAAGGCCTGACTTTTAGATCAATGTCCAATTTGTGACATGCTATCGCCGGATCAATGCCTGACATTTCATTCATGCCCCAGGCAAAGACATCAACATATTCTTTGAGTAGTGCCTGCAACTCCGCCGACTCGGCTTCATTTAATAAAGTACCGATTTTTATCATCTTTGGATCACTATCATCGCCGATATTTACGTCTTTAGTAGGTTCCACCGCCGTAAAATGTAGTTCTGGTTCTCCCATCGGCGATGGTTCCTTTGATTGCTATAAGGTCTTCCTTTCAGACTTCGCCGAGCCTTCTACCGAGTTTACTGAATGCACGTATGTGGATGGGTTGGCGATGAAGTCTTGAATCTTTTGTTCCTTAACTGCTTCCTTGCCGAGCTTCTTTTTCTCTGCAATCTTTGCCTTTCTATTTTCTCGCATTTATACATCCGCCGAATTGCACGCTTTTGCTACTGCTAAATCTCCTACATATTCGGCGACTCCCATTGGTGTGGGGAACCTTAGGCGCTGATGATAAGTGGAAGGTACTCCTTTCAGGCTGTGGAGCCATGGTCTTCCAAGGATGGCAGCATACGGTGAATCAACATCCACAATGCACAGAGTAGTTTTTAAGAAATATTCCTTGCAGATCATGATTTTAAACTCAATTTCGCCTTTGGGCTTAGAAGCAATGCCATTAAACCCATAAATGTTATAGGAAGAGACTGTCGGCGAGGGGATTTTGTCGTCCTTCGCCCTCATTGCCTCAAAGGCAGTATTAAAGAGGATATCCACAGAACTTCCTGGGTCAATAAGCACCTTAGGCAACCTGAACTGCCCCATTTGAATAGTAAGAACCAAGGGGTTGTTATGATTTCTTCCTTCTGGAGGAATCTCTTCGGCGGAGAACCCGACACATGCCTTCATCCAATCTTGCAAGGGCTCTTGCTTAGCGACGACGCTACAAATCTCATTTCCCATTCTATCTCGCTTATGTACCCGGGATAAGACATTATCGTGAAATTCGTCCATGGTAATCTTTGAATGTACTATGGAAAAGCAGTCTAATTCCAACAAATCTCGCTCAACTTTTACCTCATACACATTTGGAGTATGAGCTGGGATAGCTTGGATTGGCTGGACCATGATAGGAGGTGGTGGTGGCAACTCTAGGAATTCCTGAAATTTCCCCAGGCGAATGAATCGATGGACTTCTTGCTATACGCCGGTGCAGTTCTCAATTGTATGGCCATGGAACTGGTGGAATTGACAGAAGGAATTGGTATTAGTCGGCTGGGTCCTGGGATTTCCTCTATTGTAAGGATAGCGAATATCATCTCTGCAGTTTGAACTCTCAATTTGCCCAAATGCATCGGTGTAAGAGACACGCAACTTTGGTAGAGTAGCGTCTTGGAAAGATTGCTGGTTGCCTCTGCCGAATTTTCTATTATCTCCATTATATCTTCTTTCACTATTCCCATTTCGCCGATTATCTCTTCCTCCTCGTCCATAGTTTCCTCCTCGATTGTCTTGTTTATCACGGCCATCATAGTTCTCTCGCTTCTGCGAATTCCAATGCTGCTCGGCGGTAACTTGCTGTTGCTGCTTTCCGATCTCAGGTACTACCATCGCCGAAGAGGGATTCTGCGTCGACTTTCGCTGTTCTGCCTTCAACCATTCTTTTTTGATTTCTTCCTGATCTTCCGGAGAGAAACTATTGATCGAGTGAATTTGCTTTGCACTTTTTTTCTTTAGGCGAAGCTCCTCCTCTCGGATTTCTTCATAATTTATCCATTCATCTTGTATTGCCCTCAAAGTCTGCATATCCTTCGGCATTTCCCAAAATAATATTTGATACAATAAGTCTGACGTCTCCATACCGCTAAGAAATGACCTTATTTTCTCCTTTTCTGACACCTCAGATCCCACTTCACTACTCGCTTTCCTCCATCTTTGGATAAAAAATTTATAAGTCTCCGAGGGCCTCCTCTTGATGTTGAATAGTCTTTCCACGCCTGGCCGACTTCTGTTGTTCTGAATAAAGGCACGCAAGAATTTGCATTCTAACTTCTCAAAAGATTTAATTTTTCCTTCTTCCAGCCCATCAAACCAAGCTAAAGCTTCATCTTTGAGTGAAGCGGGGAATGCCATACACATTATGGGATCTGATCCTACCCAAGCCGCCAGATCTCGCTTATAAGCTCTTGAATGCTGGGCAGGGTCTCCCATTCCATCATAGATGGATGTGAATTTGGGCATAGAAAACTTAGTGGATACATACCCATATGTAATACAATCATGAAAGGGTGTTTTCTGCGCCTCTGAAAGTGCAACCTTGTATTTCGACTCCCTTGAAGATCCGCTTAGAGCTTCCACTTTATTTTTTAGCCGGCGAAGGTCTCTCTTCATCTCTTTATCTACTTTATGTAGTCGTCTAGAACTGCTACATTCTTCGCTATCTCTTTTAGGCACATTCACCCTTCTGCCTCTTTCATCATATTTCGCCGTTGAATCTGAGACCTCTGTTGTGCTGGTTCCACTTTTTTCAGCTCGGCGAGTTGTATGTAAATGAGTTGCCTGGTGAGCTGCATGCACATGGGGCTCATGGAGAGTTGAATGCGAATGGGATGCACGGCGAGTTGTATGCGCATGGGATTCATGGCGAGTTGAATGCGAATGGGGTGCATGACCTCTGTTTTGCGCCGCCATCAACTCTCTATGGCTCTAAAGTACCGTCTCCATCTGCAATTGCATTTGCCTCTCCATATGACTCGCTTGCCTGTTATTGGCCTCAAGAATTTGCCTCAACAAAGCTTCTGTAGTATTTGTGGATCTGGTATTATCTGCTATCACCACTGGGCGAGTTACAATAGCACCAGGTACTATTGCCGCACCATTTCTGCTTGCCGCCTGTGGAATTTCTCCCGCCTCAATAGGTTCTACCACCACTGCTGGAGTTTCTTCTACCATATGTAGTGCTTCGCCGACATCTTGCGCCAGCTGCTGCTGATCATTAGCTGTCACTGTGCCTCCTGCAGTAGCATTTTGAGCTGCTCCCCCAGCATTTGATGTCTCTCCTATTGCTCTCTGAGGGAATCTTCCACCTCCAACTTGCTCGCCGCAAGCATTTGCTTCTACTTCACTGCTGACTCTTCGCAGTAATGGATTAGGCTCAGGTGACCTTTCTGCGTTCTCAAAGTCAGTAATGTCCTCCATGTAAACCTCCTCCTGGCGTGTTACTCGTTGAGTGGGTGGTCATCGAGATGAGCTTGCCAAATGGGGATCCGCTAGACCAGCTGGTTCCATTGCCCTGCTTCTAGTGTTGTGACCACTGGGAAATGTCGCTGGTGTAGGAAGGATAGGATGTCGAGGAGGCCTACCCGCTGGGGCTTTATCGCTTCTTCCTCTAGGACCCATTCGCCGAAAGCCTGTAAAAGAGGACAAACACACTTCCTGACAGTATTGCTCTGTTAGTACTGTGGGTAAATGCCAAATAAGTTAGTTGGATTACTTTTCAGAATGTTGATGAATAAAAGACAAAAATAACAGCTTTAAATCACATGATGTGCAGATGATGACCTAATCATGACAAGAATTGCAAAAACATCATATGTGATTGTGATTTCCAAATCAAATGACAGTACGGCAACCATTTTAAGGAAAAATTTTGAAAAAGTTTTAGGATGCAATTTCCTTTATGAGCCTGAAATTCATACCAACTCGCCGGAAAAGATACTCTTTTTGCCGGAAATATATATCTATATTTGTATTCTCCGAGGAAAACCCATACTAAAAATAACATTTTGCTATCCACATAACTAGTTTCTCTGCTGTTCATGTGATAAAAGTGAAATATGTGATAGATTCATCGAAACAGACCGGCCAACTCTCGTCTATAACAAGAACAACGTCTAACACAGCATGATTTCCAAAAATAGCAAAAAATATATGCTGAAAATCAAGATCCATCGCCACAACATACTAGAAATACCCTAGTTTTCCTAATCTTAACAGTATTCTATAGGAGAACATTATAACAAACCACATGGTATACCATATTTAGCAAAACAAGAGGATAATCATGAAGAAAATCCTACACATCGAGCATAACTTTTCTGAATAGCAGGAGAAAGCAACTGAAATATTAA